>JAJPUD010006362.1:81593-127852 GCA_023553655.1 Myrmecobius fasciatus
AATGGTTTTGGAGTACACTATACATATCTAAAATTAGACTAGAGTTTTGAAACATAGTGAAATCCCATTTTATGTAACACTGGTTTGATGGTAGTGGTAATTTTATGAAATATATGCAACTGAAAGATTTTAATTCTCTGCAAAATAATTTCAGGATTACCCATGATTCTGATAGTCTAATAACTTCTCAGAGGAGCCAGGAATCACAAATGGCTGGGTTTCAAATTGTATTCTATTCTGTTCAGAGGCAAATAGATGGCATGGTGGGTAAAGTACAGAATTGGAGTGAGGAAGGCATAAGTTTAACACAATGTTCATTTTCCTCAGACACTAAGTCACTTAGCTTTTCTAATCCTTGGTTTTCCCACCAAATAGGAATAATGGCATTAAGTAAGTCACAATTCCTCAATATTATAGATACTATTTAAGGTTGTACATTTCAGAGCCAGTATTGATCTATATTAGAAGGAGAGTCAAGGTATAGGCCCAATTTTAAGAGTTCTATTTTTAAAACAATACAAGATAAATATAATATAATGCTAAAGTTAGAGAATAAGTTTCGTATAGTGAATAAATCTTCAAATTTGGAATCAGGATGAGTTAGGTTTAAATCTTGCATTAATTGCAATTAATTAGATTGCAAATTGTATTAATTGTATGATTACAATTAAGTCTCAACTTCTCCATGCTTACTTCTTCAATTTGGAATTTTAAAAGTTTGGAAAATTAGAGTTGATAGCTTTTGTTACCTATTTTATCTTAACATTTATAATTCTAAGAAGAATATGATACCCAAATCTGTAGAACTTGTTCCCAGAATGATCTAATCATAAGTTGGTCAGTGTGACCCAACAATCATATTTTCTTCCTCTTCTAGTTTTGTATTTTTCTTTTCCAGACATTGTACTGCCCTCCTCCCCTATACATGTTTTTTTTAAATGTTTTCAATTATTCTTTTTTCTTTAATTTAATTATAGAACTCTAAATTTGCTAGCCACATTCTGTTTCAGAAAAATATTGATTTGTATTTCATTTCCTTGGTTTGATTTTACCCTTGATGATATAAGTAATGAAAATATTATGCATAAGCCAGGAAAATGACATTTACTAAATTAACTCTTCAATATGAGAGATAGGACCAAAGGAGAAATTGAGATAAAGTTTTAAAGAAGGGAGTGAGGGAGACGGGAAGGAAAGAATGCTTTTATCTGAAGAGAACAGGGAAGATTTCATGGAGGAAGGGAACTGTGAGTTGAGTCTTGAAAAAAGAGAAAGTTCTATAAAAAAATGAGGAAGTATAGTGCAGATATGTGTGGTTGCCCTATAGCCATTTCAAGCTGTGCCTCTTCCATTCAGTTTTTTTTTTTAATTACAGCTTTTTATTTACAGAACATATGAGTAATTTTTCTACATTGACCTTTGCAAAACTTTCTGTTCCAAATTTTTCCCTCTTTTTCCCACCCTCCCCTATATGGCAGGTAGTCTAATACTTCCATTCAGTTTTTACCTTCAAAAGGAAACTTAATTCTTGTCTTGGGGTCTTGAGTTCCTGATCTAAGATGACCTAGATCTTCATACACTGCTCAAACAATCTTCCTGCCATAATACTAAACAGAGGATGTTTCTACTCATGACCACTTTTTGCCTGAGAAATTTTTTCATGAACCCAGTCACAGAGATATATGAGCTAGAAAATGAAAATCAAATACTTACTAATAATAAATCATAATTTCATGACCTCTACATTCAGTTATGAGCCTTCATGTGGAGTTGCAACCCACAATTTAAGAAACAGATATGTAGGATTAAAACACCCTTTCCTCCTTTCTACTTCCCTCTGTTTGCAATCTTTTTGCATTTGAATGTGATCTCATTGAGATCAATGGAAGTCTTCTTTTTGATATTTCAATTTGCTAAAAACCTACTCATATTTTGGTTGCAATATCTAATCTATGAATGAAATAAAAATAGGTCAAAAGGCAAAATAGAGCAAGATTAAATGCAAGCCTAAAGGGTTGTAAATAACTCAATATATCTCAGGAATATAACTCAGGAATCACTGAAGAATTTTGAATAAAAGAATAACATGGTCAAATTACATCATTTTTAATCTGTGCAAATCTAGAAAAAATATTGGGAATCCACAGTAGTATATTGCCTTCCCCAAAGCACATATTACAAGATAACCTTTTCCTTAGACTGTGACTATATCCTATGGCTTCTGACAAAGCATATCAGAAACTACTAAAGAATAAAGAATCATATTCTTCTTAGAGACAGTATCCTTCATTTGCTCTGGGCTGTCCATTCAATGTCCAAATGAATTTCCTACCCCAATTATTTGAATAACCAATTTCAAGGATGTTGATTTAACTTAATAGTAATAATTAACATTAACCTACTAATAATAATTAACAATTTGCAGAAAACAGCATCTGGTTCTTGCTCAAAAGCAAATTAATGAGGACATTATTAGCAGGACACAACTAGGTAACTCAATGGTAAGTTCACTGGGCTTCAAGTCAGAAAGACCTGAATTCAAATTGGCCTCAGACTCTCACTAGCTTTGTGATCCTGGACAACTCAGATAAATAACATGTTTGTCTTAAGGCACAGGGGAACTAATTGGTAAATCACTTTAATATTTTTGTCAAGAAAACCCTATAAATAATATGGTTGGTAGGATCACAAAAAGTCAGATGTGACAGTATAATTGAACAACAATGAATTTATATCTAAGCTTAGTATAATTCCTCAAAAATAGTAGGTGTTTAATAAATGTGAATGTTTTTATGTTTTTCAACTTCATCTACTATTTGGTTCAGACTAATTGCTTTTCTTATTCTTCCTCAAACTTCACATTTCATCTCCCATTTACCTACTTTAGTATACTTCACTGTAGCTGTCCCCTATGTCTTGACAGTACTTTCTCTTAATTTCTAAGTTAAAACTTTCTAGTACCCTTCAAAGCTAATCTAAAGCATTATCTCCTAGTTGAAGACTTTCCCAATTTCCCCAGCTGCTATCTTCCCTGAATTACTTTATTATGCTATTGATACATTATAAGATATATAATTAAATATATTTGTATGTCTACATCCTGTCTTTCCTAATATAATCTTCTCTAGAATTTAAATATTTCATTTTTTTATTTATATCCCTGGAGAGATGCATAAAGATTGCCACCTAATAGGTACCTTAATATTTACAAATGGATAAATTTATATATTTTTTCTTGTTTTTGTTTTTATTTTTTTCTGTATTAAAACTTTTTTTTATTTTTCAAAGGATGTGCATGCATATTTCGTCAACATTTCCTCTTGTAAAACTTTTTTTTCCAATTTCCTGCCCCCCTCCCCTAGATGGCAAGTAGTCCAATATATGTTAAACATGGTAGGAATATATGTTAAATCCAATATATGCATAGGTATTTATACAATTATTTTGCTGCACAAGAAAAGTCAGATCAAAAAAGAAAAGAAAATGCAAACAAACAACAACAAAAAAGTGAAAATGCTGTGTTGTGAACCACACTCAGTTCCCACAATCCTCTCTCTGGTTGTAGATTACTTTCTTTATCACAAGAACTTTAGAACTGATCTGAATCATCTCATTGTTGAAGAGAACCATATCCATCAGAATTGATCATTGTATAATGTATAATTGTTGTCATGTACAATGTTCTTATGGTTCTGCTCATTTCACTTAGTATTAGTTCATGTCTCTCCAGGTGTCTCTGAAATCATCCTGCTGATCATCTCTTATAGAACAAAAATATTCTATAAAATTAATATATCATAACTTATTCAGCCATTCTCCAGTTTCTTCCCACTACAAAAAGGGCTGCTATAAACATTTTTGCACATGTGGGTCCATTTTCCTTCTTTAAGATTTCTTTGGGATATAAGCACAGTAGAAACACTGCAGGATGAAAGAGTATCCACAGTTTGGTAACTGTTTGGGCATGGTTCCAAATTGCTCTCCAGAATGGTTGGATCCGTTCACAGTTCCACCAACAATGTATCAGTGTCCCAGTTTTCCCACATCCCCTTCAACATTCGCCATTAACTTTTCCTGTCATCTTAGTCAATCTGAGAGATATGTAGTGGTATTTCAGAGTTGTCTTAATTTGCATTTCTCTGATAAATTGTGATATAGAGCACCTTTTCATATTATTAGAAATGGTTTTAATTTCTTCATCTGCAAATGAATGCTTGTTCATATCCTTTGACCATTTATCAATTGGATAGTGTCTTGAATTCTTATAAATTTGAGTCAATTCTCTATATAGTTTAGAAATTAGGCCTTTATCAGAACCTCTGAATGTAAAAATATTTTCACAATTTATTGCTTCCCTTCTAATCTTGTCTGCATTTGTTAAAAAACAAAAACAAAAACAAACAAACAAAAAAACTTTTTTAACTTAATATAATCAAAATTATCTATTTTGTAATCAAAAAATGAACTCCAGTTCTTTGGTCATAAATTCCTTCCTCTTCCACAGATCTGAGAGTTAAACTATCCTATGTTCTTCTAATTTGCTTATGATATCCTTTATGTCTAGATCATAAACTCATTTTGACTTTCTCTTGCTATAGGGTGTTAGCTGTGGGTCAATGCCTACTTTATGCCATATTAGTTTCCAATTTTCCCAGCAGTTTTTGTAAAATAGTGAATTTTTATCTCCAAACCTGGGATCTTTGGGTTTGTCCAACAGAAGACGACAATAGTCATTGACCATTTTGTCCTGTGAACCTAATGTATTGCACTGATTGATTACTCTATTTTTTTAGCCAGTACCTACTGGTTCTGATGACCCGCTGCTTTATATTATAGTTTTAAATCTGGTACAGCTAGGACACCTTCATTTGTATTTTTTTTCATTTATTCCTTTGAAATTCTTGATCTTTTGTTCTTTCAAATTAATTTTGTTATTAGTTTTTTTTTCTATGTCTGTAAAATGAAGTCTTGGGAATTTGATTGATATAACATTAATAAGTAGATCAACTAAGGTAGTATTGTCATTTTTATTATATTTACTTAATCTCTCCAAGAGCACTTGATATTTTTCCAGTTGTTTAGATCTGACTTTGTGTAGAAAGTGTTTTGTAGTTGGGTTCATAGAGTTCCTGACATTCCCTTGGCAGATAGATTCCCAAATATTTTGTACTATCAACAGCTATTTTAAATGAAATTTGTCTTTGTATCTCTTGCTATTGGACTTTGTTGGTGATGGAAAAAAATGCTGATGATTTATGTGGATTTAATTTTTATACTGCAACTTTGCTAAAGTTGTGAATTGTTTCTAGTAGGTTTTTTTTTTTTTTAGTTGAATATGTAGGGTTTTCTAAGTATACCATCATATCATGTGCAAAGAGTGATAATTTGGTCTCCTCATTATCTACTCTAATTCCTTTCATCTCTTTTTCTTCTCTTATTGCCAAAGCTAATATTTCTAATACAATATTGAATAGTAATGGTGATAGTGGGTAACTTTGTGCCCTATCTGATCTTATTGGGACTGTTTCTAGTTTGTACCCATTGCATATGATGCTTGCTGATGGTTTAAAAAAAATGCTACTGATCATTTTAAGGAAAAGCCCATTATTCCAATACTGTGTAGTGTTTTTAATAGTAATGGGTCTCGGGTTTTATAAAATGCTTTTTCTTCATCTATTGAGATAATCATATGATTTTGTTAGTTTGGTTATTAATATAGTCAATTATGCTAATAGTTTTCCTAATATTGAACCATCTCTGCATTCCTGGCATAACTCCTACTTAGTCATGGTGTATTATCCTGGGGATGACTTTCTGTAATCTCTTTGCTAATATTTTATTTAAGATTTTTGCATCAATATTCATTAGGGAAATTGGTCTACAATTTTCTTTCTCTGTTTTCATTCTACATGGTTGAGATATGAGTACCATTTCTGTGTCATAAAAGGAATTTGGTAGCAGTCTTTTTTTCCTTTATTTTTTCAAATAGTTTGTATAGTATTGGAGTTAATTACTCTTTAAATGTTTTGTGGAATTCACATGGAAATCCATTTGGCCCTGGAGATTTTTTTCTTAAGCAGTTGATTAATAGATTGCACTATTTCTTTTTTCTAAAATGGGACTATTCAAGTAATTTATTTCCTCTTCTGTTAATCTGGGAAATCTGTATTTTTGTAGGTATTCCTCCATTTCACTTAAAATAAAATTTATTGGCATAAAGTTGGTAAAAATAATTCCTAATTATTACTTTACTTTCCTCTCCATTGGTGGAAAGTTCTCCCTTTTCATTTTTGGGACTTACAATTTGATTTAACTCTTTCCTTTATCTAATTAAATTAACTAAATGATTATCTATTTTATTTTTTTTAAACAACTCTTTGCTTTTTTTATTAATTCAATTTTTTACTTTAAATTTTATTAATCACCCCTTTTATTTTTAGAATTTTAATTTTGGTATTTAATTGGGGGTTTTAATTTGTTCCTTTTATAGCTTTTTTAGTTGCAAGTCTAATTCATTGATTTTCTCTTTCTCTATTTTACGCAAGTAGTCATCTAGAAATATGAAATTTTTCCTTATTGCCACTTTAACTGCATCCCACAAATTTTGGTATATTGCCTCATTATTGTCATTCTCTTGGATGAAATTATTCTCAAAGACATGTGTCCTTTCTACCACCTTGGCTCTACCTCTCCCCAGTCTGCCCTCATTTTTTTTTTTTTGTAAGGCAATTACAAAACTCTAGGACTTTTAAGGTAAAGAATTTGATAGAAGGAGGAGAGCCCAGTGTGATTTTTTTTTTCAATTCTATACCTACAAGTCTCACTTAGACATTTTGTCATTGCATAAAGGTGACTCTGGCTTCTCATAAAATATGCTAGTAAGAATAATCTCTAATCCCTAAGGCAATTAAGGATAAATGACTCACCCAGTGTTAAGTGTCTGAGGCCAGATTTGAATTCAGTTCCTTCTGACCCTAGGGTCAATATTCTATTGACTGTGCCATCTGACTACTCCCATATATAATCTTTCTTGAAAAGCATGCTACAAATTACATTTTAAAATGCTCCCCTAGAGCAATTTGGAACTATGCTCAAAAAGTTATCAAACTGCATAACCTTTGACCCAGCAGTGTTTCTATTGGGCTTATATCCCAAAAAGAGCTTAAAGGAAGGAAAGGGACCCACATGTGCAAGAATGTTTGTGGCAGCCCTTTTTGTAGTGGCTGGAAACTGGAAACTGAATGGATGCCCATCAATTGGAGAGTGGCTGAATAAATTATGGTATATGAATGTTATGGAATATCATTGTTCTGTAAGAAACGACCAGCAGGACGATTTCAGAGAGGCCTGGAGAGACTTGCATGAACTGATGCTGAGTGAAATGAGTAGAACTAGGAGATCATTATACACAGCAACAACAAGACTATACAATGATCAATTCTGATGGACATGACTCTCTTCAACAATATGATTCAAATCAGTTTCAATTGTTCTCTAATGAAGAGAGCCATCTATACCCAGAGAGAGACATGTGGGAACTGAGTGTGGATCATAACATAGCATTTTCATGCTTTCTGTTGATGTTTGCTTGCATTTTGTTTTTTTGGGTTTTTTTGTTTTCTTTTTAGGTCCAATTTTTCTTGTGCAGCAAGATAACTACATAAACTTGTATACATATATTGGATTTATCATATATTTTAAGATATTTAACATGTATTAGACTACTTGCCATCCAGGGAAGGGGGTGGGGCATAAGAGGAAAAAAATTGGAACAGAAGGCTTTGCAAGGATCAATGTTGAAAAATTTTGTAAATAAAAAGCTTTAATTTAAAAAAAAATAAAAAATAATGCTCTTCTACATGTCTTAAATTATTTCTATTTTATTTCTGAAGATGACTGATCTTTTCAATATAGGCATAACCTCTGTCATGTATAAGGATGTTTGAATTGTCTGTTGCTTAGGCTTCAAGAGTTAACAGTGGCTGACACATTCATTAGCTTTCAAGGAACCCATCTCTTATATTTAATATCTCTTTTGTCATAGGCAAGTGCATTATCTTCTCTGCTGCCATATTTCTTCTCTAAAATGCTCGCAGTTAAGTACCCTTCCAATTCTAGATATATAATCTTATGTTCCTATGAACCAGATTATAAGAGTGCTTACCCCCCCCCAAAAAAAAAGAAAGGTTTGTCAGGGCACGGTAGTCCCTTCTCAAGCTTGTACTGAAATAGAATTTAAAGACTTGTACTGGTAGAAGCTAGAGATTATTCTTACTAGCATATTTTATGAGAAGCCAGAGTCACCTTTATGCAACGAAAAAATATCTGAGTGAGACTTGTATGTATAGAATTGAAAAAAAAAAAATCACCCTGGGCTCTCCTCCTTCTATCAAATTCTTTACCTTAAAAGTCCTAGAGTTTCCTTTCTTGGAAAATTTCCATTTTCTAAAACCAGTTTTCTAAAACCTATTCATATTTTAAATTATTGACCCTCCTCCTAATCATTCCTTTTAAAAATATGATTTTACTGCAGCCAGTATAATTTGCGTAGGTCCATCTGGAAATTATTCATATAGTTTTTGCTGAAAATGATGGATGCACCAAATAAAAATCCTTATTTCTTAACTACTAACATTATTATTGGACACCTTAAATATTATTTCAGTATTGCTCTCTGTCACCTTGACTTTTCTTACTTTGCTAAATACTGCACTTTACAAGGGAAATAAATGTAAGTCTTAAAAGATTTGAATATTTGTGGACCTGGGAGCCCTCAGAACTGATTCCATCTTTAATTTCAAAACTGACTATACATCACAGTCTCCCCCTCCAGATTAAAACAAGAGAAAAAATAATCAACAAGTGTAAACGCTGCTCTCTGAATACAAGCATATTTACCTTGCATAAAGCAACATAAAAAGATGAATTTTAGTCTCAGAACAACACTAAGATCAGATTTTTCTGCATCTGCCTCATTCATTTCCACCTCATTTTGGTGGTGTACTCACTGACACACAAAGATTTGTAGATTTTTAGAACCAGAAGTTTAATTTTGTTTCTCTTCATTTTTCCTAACCCCCACACATTATCATTAATACAAAATGTTCTTCATGATGATTTTCAAAGCTGAATGTCCATTAATCATTCAAATAAATATTCATGTAAATGAAGTCATGCAAATAAATTTTCATGAGACATAAGAAGAGAGCATGGAGGGACTATAATACATAGAAGTAAAAAAATATATTTTTAATCTAACTAGATGCCATTGCACCCTATGTAACAATTAGAAAATCATTCAAAATTCATCAGTTGGGCTTCCTTTCCATTCATACATACCTAATTATGAAGGGATCACTTTAATTTAGAACCTAATTATAAAATGTTTTTCTTAGTGTACTTTAACTGATTTTGTATTAAAGGGCTATGAAATGAAAATGCCAACCCCCCCCAACTTTCACAATTAGCCATGGAAAAGGCATAAATTAAAATGCAAAGAAGAAATGAAACATGAAATTCTATCTAAAATAAAATAAAGTAGAACCATGGCCCCCATACCAAAGCAGCATGATTTGTTTATCTTAGACACAGCTTATTTGTATCTTTGCATGTGAAGAATATCCTTAGAATATTGACCATAAATGGTTACTCATAGCTAGCAGTTTCTGTGGTTGGCAAAAATAGGATTAGGGGCAGGGACACTTGTGGGAGCCAAGTGCAGAAAACATGATCTAATATACTATGCTATGCATAGGTTGCTGAAAGGAGAACATAAGCCCTTCTTTTTTCCACAGTGCAAACACACACACACACACAAAGATGAGTCTGCTACTGCCATATACACATCTATTAGCTCCCTCTAAATTTCTACCCTGGAGCAAAATGCTAATTAACTCGACTGTAGTTACAATTTTGCCTAAATGTGATTTGTAGATCATTGAGGGAGGGGAAGATTGGATTTATTTCACCAATGTGAGGAACCTTCTGATATTGAAATTCAACCCATGACGATAAACAGCCTATATTTTAAGTTTAATCTTACAGAGTTTCCTGGAATGATGGTATCAAAATCAAATAGGTACAGATCCCCAAAGAATCATATTAACTTAGAAAGCTGCAACCTAATATGGTTATTTTGTATTCTTATTTATTTTGTAAAGTATTTACCAATTAAGTTTTAATCTGATTCTGGCCACATTCTGGGAAGTTTTGCTGAATATTTACAGCAGGTCTTTGGATTTGACACTCTGGCCTGGTGTCCTAATAGAATCTGTAATTCTTCCATCCAGCTAATATTTGTTGGTAAGGCTTGAACTCAGCTCTAGACAAATTTAGATCTTGACATCATCACTAAAAGCACAAATGACACTGCTACTTCTCAATCTCTTGCTTTGGGATCAATGTAGTTCTTACTGACCTTACTGACCACCCTAACTATTCCTTTTCATCATAACCATTTTCCATTGTGAGTTATTACAGCTGCTACTAGAACTCCTGCTCTGGAGTAGTGCTGCCCACTAGAATGATAATCTACTATTTCTATGGAGATTTGTATACATTCTAGTCTTAGTTTCTTTTGCTTATTTTCATTATGTTGAGAAGATATATTAGAATGTACTTTTTTGTCTGTTTGCTCAAAAGGTAGGATCAATTTTGTACTTAATATATTGTTTGCACAGATGTCTACCTCAGTCTACATGTAGTCTCTTCAATAATATATTAAGTTTGATTTTCTTTTTTCCCCACAGCCCAATAACAATGAATATTACACACTCACTTGCAGAAAGACATAGACAACACATTGACATTGACACACAAAGGCAAAAACTTTTGGAATATGAATGACTTTTTTATTTGCTTCTTAACGGTTTTAATGTTTTTTTTTTTCTTTTTAAAGTTGTCTGTTCATATTTTTGTCATTTGTCTATCTACCTATCTATCTATCTATCTATCTATCTATCTATCTATCTATCTATCTATCTGTCTATCTATCTATCTAAACATCTAGCATGTATTTCCCTTTACCCTCCTGGAAACAGTACTACACAACAGAGAAAACTATCCATTAAGAGTCAGAAGATATTTCTTCTTAAATAGATTCATTTATCATCAGTGATAAAGTTTGGTGTTACTTATACTTTTATTTTGTTGCCATATATTATATTTTGTATCATATTTTCTTTTCTTTCAAAATATATTGTCTTTTTATTTTGGGAAAATCCTCTTCATTTGTAGAAGAAAATCTGATTTTTCTCCAATAATTTCCTTTATTCATTTGAATAATGAAATGCTTCTCTCTTAGTTTAAATAAATCTAATATTCTTTTTACAGAAGATTTAAAAATATTTTACAGAGTTTAGATCAGTGATCCAGTTGGAGTTGATTATGATGTTTGATTTGAGATGATTCATACCTTTCCCCCAATAGATTATTTAAGAAATAATAGTTAGAATGTCTAACTTTTACAAGTTAGGTTTAGCAAAATCTAATATTTTGTATATATATATATATATATATACATATACATATACACATACATATATATGTTTGTGTGTTCTTTTTTGTGTTCTCCATTCTGTTTTATCAATAGACTTTCCTATTATTTTCTAATACTCATCAATTTTAAAAATAATTTCATTGAAATATCAGAGAAGATCTCATTTCTGATTTTATTTTTCATACTTCTTGAAGTACTTGTTCATCTATTTTTTCCTGTAAGACTTTCTTATGACTTCATCTAATTGTACAAACAACAAACTATAAATACTAATTGGCATTGCATCAAATCTATGACTTGCTTTAGGAAATTGTTGAACTTTTATTATATTTGCTTGACCTAACCATGAGCAGGGGGATATCTAGTCAAGCACTCCTTACAACCCTGCCCCTCCCAAGAGTCTTGCCTATAATTTTGAAGTAGTCTTTGAAAGAGTTGCTTGTAAATTTTAGTAAGTAAATTCACAATTTTTTTTCAGTATGAAAGTTGTTTCACAAGTTTCTTTTGATTTCTGTTAGTGGTATATAGAAATTCAGAGATTTTCTGGATTCATTTTTTTACTTGGAAACACATAATTCATTTCCATAAACAATTTTCTTTTATTTACTATGACTTACTAATTGTTTTCTCCTTTTCTAGATTGTCTGTCCTTGTATTTCTCATCTTTTTTGACTCCTACTTCTTTTTTTTTCCTGAGGCAATTGGGGTTAAGTGACTTGCTGAGGGTCACACAGTTAGGAAGTGTTAAGTGTCTGAACCCAGATTTGAACTCAGGTCCTCCTAACCAAGGCTGGTGCTCTATTGAACCCTTCTTCTTAACCTCCTTCTGATCATTGAATCCTCTTTCAGTTAAAATCCTTTTCATTCTTTGCTTCCAACCAATCTCTTTCTCCTTCTACCCCTTCAACTTCTCAAATTCTCCCAACTTTGATCTTTTCCAAAAATCCCAAAGTTGGAAAGCTTTTCCCAAATTTCCAAAGAAATTTCTCCTTTTTAAGTTAAAGTTGTTTTCCTGCTCCTTTCTCATACAATTGTTCTTCATGGAAGCTTGAAGTCAATCCAACTTAAAAAGTTGGCTTTATTTCTTCATTTTTAAAATAGGATTCTTTTTGATTAAGTATCAGGTAACCTGTCAAGAAAGACCAAAACATCAACTCAGACCAGGACAAAATGTCCTGAGAGGAAATCTCAAAGATTGATTTGAATTGCTCTCAAGCCCAAAGAGGCTTCTTAGAAGTGCTCACAAAAGACTTTAAAAGGCAAATAAAAGAGGTAGAAAAAAAATGAGAGGAGAAATGAGAGATATGTAAGAGAGAGTCAATAGCTTGGAAAAAGAAGGCAATTCTTTAAAAAAATACAAGTGGCCAAATACAAAAAGAAAAACCAAAAAAAAATTGAGAAAATTCCATCATGAAAAATAGAACCAATCAAATGGAAAATAGATACAAATGTTAACTGAAGAAAATCACATTAAAAATTAGAATGGGGCAAATGGAAGTTAGTAACTCTATAAGATATCAAGAATCAGTCAAACAAACTAAAAAGAATGAAAAAAAAATTGAAGACAATGTAAAATACCTCATCAGAAAAACAACCAATATAGAAAATAGATCCAGAGGAAACAATTTAAAAATCATTGGTTTACCTGAAGGCCATGGGGGAAAAAAAGAATCTGGCTAGCATTTTTAAGAGATTATCAAACAAAACTTCCCTGATATTCTAAAAACGAAGGGGAAATAGTCTTTGAAAAAATCAGTTTTCCCTTTTTCTGTGATTTTTCTTTCCCAATATGATTCATAAAGCAATGTACATTAAAATAAATAAATATTTTTAAAGTGATTTCTCAGAATTAACATTGTTCTTGTCAATTCATAGGTCTTACGTCCTGTATCTCCTGTCCATTTCAAACCTGACTTTAGACATTTACTAGTACTGTCATCATACTCTAATCCCTTAATCTCCATTGACCTCAGTTTCTTCATCTGCAAAGTGGTGGTAATAGTATCATTGAACTCCCAGGCTTGTTGTGGAGATAAAATGAGATATTTTCTTTTTAACAAACTCTTTTCTACCATGAGGCAGACATCACAGTAGAGTTTGAGGATGCAACGAGAGGGAGAGAGAGAGAGAAAGAGAGAGAGAGAGAGAGAGAGAGAGAGAGAGAGAGAGAGACTGAGGATTGATTGCCCATAAGGAAATTTCAATCTATAAGAGAAGACAATTTTCTGTTCTGGTCAGAAACCCCAAGGTCTTTCCTTTCCAGATTGATTTTATTTTATTTTTTGAGCAGGTAAACTAAGCCACTTTCTTATCTATCCTTAAATCACAGAAGAGGTATTGCCTCAAAAAAACTGAGAACTAGAAAAGACAGTAGCTTAAAAAGGCCAAGGTCTCCCACTGCATCTGAGGTCATTGCCAGTTGTTCTGATCTATGTCTTTTCACTGGACTTGAGGAAAGAGTGATGAGTTTGGACAAGCTTGCCTCACTTAAATCCAACTCAATTTTAAATCAATGTATCATTTTCTTGAGGTCATTGGTCATTTTTGAGAACAAAATGACAAACAGTAGCAACAATATATGCATAAAGTTATATGCAAAATTGAACAAAAATGATAGCATTATATTTGGAGGATAGGTGAATTTGAGTTAAACTTTAAAGAGAGCTAGGGATTTTAAGAGGTAGAAGTAAGGAGGGCATTGCATTCTAGGCACTGAGCACAGGATATAAAAGATGAAGTATTGTGTGTGAGGAGCACTGTGAAAATCATTTTGGTTAGATAATACAGAATACATGAAGGGGATAAATGTGTGATAAGTCTAAAGAGTGTTACTGAAATGTCAGTATGTTCAGGTAGAGTATCCAGTTATAGCAACCTCAGGGTTATACTGTGGTTTTCGTTTTGCTATTATTTGTCAAAAGTTGAGTGGAACTATGAGATTAAAAATACAATTGCTCAGTAGGTGTTTAATCTTTGTAGTCCATTCACTGAGTATAAGCCATGAAATAGGCTTCCTACAAGAAAGGCAGAGAATATGAGCTTCAAGGGCCTGACTAATGATTATAATTTATGAGAGAACAATAAAAAGAGCAAAATATAAATGACTGAAATTCTCTTATTTTGTTTGAAAAAAGGCCAACCAAATGTGTTTGAAATCATTAAACTGAAATGGCTTTAAACTGGAAAGCAATGGTTTATCTAATAGTACATTTTTATGACCAAGTCACAAACCTCTGAATAACTCTACTATATTTGTATGTGAAATGTAGATTAAAAGTCAGATACAATTAAGGAGGCTGCTATTTATTATCATTAATTGTGGGGGGACAAACACTGATAAACATACTTCAAAGTTTCTGAATTACCCAGCTCTTTCATGAAATAAATGGTATGCTGTATCTAGGTAATAATTACACATACTACCAATAATATTCTTTGTCAGTTTAATCTATAACTCTCCCTATAGCTTCTTAAGGCCCATGAGACATCTACAGAACTGCTTTGGTGATGACAGGGAACATTTAATACTTCAGTACATGATTTATTTTATTTTTATTTTAAATTATGTTTTATTTATTTCATAAAATATTTTCCAATTAAATTAAAATGTTAGCATTCATTTTTTTAAGATGTTGACTCCCAAATCCTCTCCTCTACCCTTTTTGCATCTCCCCTACATCTTGAGGAACAAACAATGTGAAATTGATTATAGATGTGGTCATGCAAAACTTATTTCCATATTAGTCATATTGCAAAAGGAAACATATAGAAAAATTATAAAAATAAAGAAAATGAAAATATTACACTTCAGTCTATACTCAGATTTCAACAGTTCTCCTTCTAGAACTGATTAACATTTTTCATTAAGGGAATTAATGCCAAACATTTTTTGAATTAGAGTAACTAAGTACTTCATAGTTGACACCATTCTAATATTGCTGTTACTGTGTAGAATGTTCTTGTACTTCTGCTTATTTCATTTTATATAATTCATATAAGACTTCCTAGGGAGGCAAAAACAAGATAGCAGAATGCAGATAGTAACTCACCTGATCTCTACCCAACCACCCCAAATTCCTCTAAATAATGACTCTAAACAAATTTTAGAATGTCAGAACATCCAAAAAGAGAGAATAGAATATTTTCCAGCCAAAGACAACTTAGAAGATCAATAGAAAAGGCTGTGGCACTAGGAAGGAGTCTAGCATGCAGTCCTGGTTCAGTTCGTGATACTACAGCCCCATCCTGACCACAGCACCAGTCTCAGCCCCAGCCTCACATCAGCAAAGCAGGAACTGGCTATGGATATCAGATTCAGCAGCATTACTGGTGGCTTCCAGTTCTATCAGCGCAGAGATCCCAAAGGGGATTTGAAAAGTCAGAAGAAAAGGTCTGTGGCAACAGGGCAGAAATCCCAGCACAGATTGTGTTAGCACAGCCCTGGGGTCAGCCCTGGCCCTAGTGTCAGCAAAGCAGGACATCTGAATCAGTAGCAGCACTGTCTGTATCTAGACTTCTCAGCTCAGAGATACCATAGAATACTTGAAAGGGTTTATAGTAGGGCCTAGAGGCCCAGAGAAACTAACAAACCAATAGTGGATGTGGATGGTGGTGGCAGTGGCAGCTTTTCAAGGCCTCAGCTTACATAACATAACATCTCTTTATTTTATTTTATTTTTTTGCTTTTTTGCTGAGGCAATTGGGGTTGAGTGACTCGCCCAAGGTCACACAGCTAGGAAGTGTTAAGTGTCTGAGACCAGAGTTGAACTCAGGACTTCCTGACTTCAGGGCTGGTGCTCTAGTTACTGTGCCACCTAGCTGTCCCAGAAGATCTCTTTATTAACACAGAAGAAGGAGTCTGTGGCTTTAGAACACTATATCTTCTAGATACAGTGAGGCAGGGGCACTTCTAACAATTTCAGAGCAGAAAAAAAGGACTGGTGGTCAAGTTCCAGAAGGATCTCTGAAAATAGCAGCATAAAACTCTTGGAGCTTTGGACAATGCATGCTCTACCTCAGAAACAGTGCCTTGCTTTAATTAAAAAAAAAAAAAAAAAAAAACCATTTAAAGCCAAGCTGTAGACTAGGAAAATGAGTAGACAACAAAAAAGTTTCTGATCATAGAAAGTTACTGTGGTGACAAGGAAGATGAAATACACCCTCAGAAGATAACAAAATCCAAGCTTCTATATACAAAATCTACCAAAAAAAAGAATTGGTTACAGGCTATGGAAGAACTTGAAAGAGATTTTGAAAATCAAATAAGAGAGGTAGAGGAAAAATAAGAAATAGAATTGAGAGGGGTACAAAAGGAAATACAAAAAGCTAAATGAGGAGAATAACTTAAAAAGCAAAAATGTCCAAATGGAAAAGGAGGTACAAAAGGTCAGTGAAAAAATAATTTCTGAAAAATTAGAATTGAGTAAATGGAAGGTAATGACTTTATAAGCTATAATAAAGCAAATCCAAAAATAAAATGAAAAAAATGAAAAAATGTAAAATATCTCATTGGAAAAACAACTGACTTGGAAAATAGTTCCAGAATAGATAATTTGGAAAATGTTTTAACTGAAAGTCATGATCTAAAAAAGAGCCCAGACATTATCTTTCTATAAATTATTAAGGAAAACTCTGCTGATATTCTAAAAACAGCAGTTAAAGTAGAAATTCAAAAAAATCTATCCTCCTAAAAGTAATCGCAAAATGAAATCTCCCAAGAATATTATAACCCAATTCTTGAATTCCCATCAAAGAGAAAATATTTCAACCACCCAACACAAAACAATTCAAGTAGAGTGCCATTGCAAACAGGATAACATAAGATTTAACAGCTTTTACACTAAATGACTGAAGGTCTTGGAATATGATGTTCTGGAGAGTAATGAAGCTAGGATTACAATCAAGAATCAGCTAACCAAAATCTTAAAGGAAGGAAGTGGCCCCACATGTGCAAGAATGTTTGTGGCAGCCCTTTTTGTAATGGCTAGAAACTGGAAACTGAATGGATGCCCATCAATTGGAGAATGGCTGGATAAATTATGATATATGAATGTCATGGAATATTATTGTTCTATAAGAAAAGACCAGCAGGATGATTTGAGAGGCCTGGAGAGACTTGCATGGACTGATGCTGAGTGAAATAAGCAGAACCAGGAGATCATTATACACAACAACAAGACTATATGTTGATCAATTATGATGGACATGGCTCTCTTCAACAATGAAATGTTTCAAACCAGTTCCATTTGTTCAGTGAAGAAAGCCATATTCACCCAGAGAGAGGGATATGAAATGTGGACCACAACATAACATTTTCATGCTCTCTATTGATGTTTGCTTGCATTGTGTTTCCTTTCTCTGATTTTTTTCTTGTAGATATGATTTTCCTTGCACAACAATGATAAGTGTGGAAATATGTATACATATATTCAATTTGTCAAGTATTTTAGCATAATTAACATATACTGGATTTCCTGCCATCTGGGAGAGGGGTGGGGACTAGGGGGGAAAAATTTGTAATGGAGAGCTTTGTAAGGGTCAATGTAGAAGAATTATCCATACATATATTTTGCAAATAAAAAGTTTTAATTTAAAAAAATAAATAAAAAAAAATCAGTTACCCAGATAAACTAAGCATAATTCTTTAGGAGACAAGATGGGAATCCAATGAAATAGAGAATTTTCAAACATTCATGTTAAAAAGACCGGAGCTGAATAGAAAATTTGATTTTAAAATATAGTACTCATGAAAAGCATAAGGAGGTAATCAGGAAATTGATAGCCTAAGGGACTTAATAAGGTTTATCTTTATATTCCTGCATGAGAAAATGATACTTGTAAGAACTTTCTCATTAATATTAGAGTATATAAGGTACAGGTGTGTGTTGAAATAAAAAAGGGATAATATATAAACATTAAATTATGGAGTGAGAAAAAAAGTACTGGGAGAAATGAAAAGAAAGAAATAAGTGCAATATTCTAAATTACCTGCCATAAAAAGGCAAGAAATAACTTCTACAGCGGAGGGGAAGGAGAAGAGGGTGAGTGAACCTTATTTTCATCAGAACTGGCTCAAAGAGGAAAAAAGATATAAACTCAGTATGGTTATAGAAATCTATCTACATAGAAAAGTAGGAGGAGACTGGGATGCAGGAATGAGAAAGGGTGGCAGAAAGGAAGATGAATTGGGAGAGAGTGTGATCAGTAGCAAAACACTTTTGAAATGGGTCAGGGTGAAATGAGACAGAAAATAAATAGATTGGGGGAGTGTCAATTGGCAGCCACAATTGTAAAAAGAATTTTAAAGCAAGTTTGTCTGATAAGGTGTCATTTCTTAAACTTAGAAAGAACAGTCAATTATATAAAAAATAAGAGCCTTGCCCCAATTAACAAATGATTAAAAAGATATGATCTATGCTCAAAAGGCTATAAACTCATGCATATCCTTTGAACTAACAATACCACTACTAGGACATAAATCCCACTACTAGAGGGTTTTTTTTTTGTTTGTTTGTTTGTTTGTTTGTTTGTTTTTGTTTTTGTTTTTTTTTAGAAAAGGATTTATATGTACAAAAACAAATATAGCAACACTCAGGGGAAAAAATTGAAATTAAGGGGATATCCATTAATTCAAAAATGAGTTAATAAATTATGAATTGTAATTATGATGGAATATTATTATTGTATAGGAAATGATGAGCAGGATGCTCTCAGAAAAACCTTCCAAGTCCTTCATGAACTCATGCAAAACAAAATGCACTGTGTACAAAGCAATGACAATGTTCAGGGAGGATCCTATCCAGACCCAGAGAAGGAACTGTTTGTTTCTAAATACAGTTTAAAGCATACTCTCTCTCTTTTCTATCTCTCTCTCTCAGCTCTATTTTTCTTGAGGGTTTTTTTCTTTTCTTTTCTCTTCTTTTTTGAGTGCAAGAGTTCTATGTTGTCTTTCGCAACATAAGTTTTATGGAAATGTTTTGCATAACTTCACATATGGTTTCATAATAGGAGTTATAGATTAGAAAAACATAAAGAAGTCAAAAGTTTTTTAATGTAAAAATGTTTTTAATGTAATAGGTAAAATATTAAATAAATACTTTTTAAAAAGACTTTATAGATTTTTCTGAAACCATCCTGTTTATCATTTGTTATGGTACTATAGTATTCCTACATAATCACATATCACAACTTGTTCAGATGTTCCACAATTGTTGTTTACACTTCAATTTTAATTTATTTCCCAGGTCTTTTTGTTGTAGTAAAAAACTGGAAAATGAGTAGATGCCCATAAATTGGGGAATGTCTTAATAAATTGTGGTATATGAAAGCAATGAAATATTATTGTTCTATAAAAATGATGAACAAGCTGATTTCAGAAAGGCATGGAAAAAGTTACATGAACCTCTGCTGGCAAAACAAGCAGAACCAGGAGAATATTTTTCCATGGTAAAAGCAAGATTCTGCTTTGATCAACTATGAAAGGTGCGGCTCTTCTCAGAGGTTCAGTGATCCAAGGCAATCCTAATAATCCAGAAAAAGGACGATAGAGATGGAGTATAAATCAACACATGCTATGTTAACTCCTTTTTTCTCTTTTTCTCTCTGTCCAATAGTTTTTCCCTTTTGTTCTGATTTTTCTCTCCCAGCATGATTTATAAAGAAATGTGTGTTAAAAAAGTTTATATACATGTATAACCAGGAAAAAAAACAATAAAACAATTAATAAAAAAGATGAAAAAGATGCATTTACTATTTCTGCTAATTTGTATTTGACTGTGAGATTTTTTTTTTGGCCTTACTGCATGGTCAATTTTTGTTTATGTGCCATTAACACTGAGAAAAAGGTTCAATCAATGCTCCATTCATTTGTGCCTCTTTGTATAAAAAATTAATGTATTTTACTTCCCCTTTCCAACATCCCTTTTCTACCCCTAATTTCTTTATCATCACATTAAAGTCAACTTAACGTATACCCTCTTGGTATATCCCTTGTAAGTGTCCTGACAAAGATACAGTTTTAAAGAATTACATGTATCATCTTTCTAAGTAGGTATGTAAACATTTTAACATAGTTGTTTTTTTCCTTTCTGTTTATATTTTTATGTTTCTCTTGAGTCTTGTATTTGGAGCACAGATTTTGTGTTCAGCTCAATTTTTTTTGGTCAGAAATGAGTGAATATCCTTTATTTCATTGAATATTCATTTTCCATAAAAGGTAAAACTTAATTTCGTTGAGTACTTGATATTTTGTTATAATCAAAGCTCCTTTGCCTTCAAAATATCTTATTCCAGGCCTTAATATTCTTAAATGTGGAAGTTGCTAGATCTTTGGTAATTTTTAATTGATTGTTCTTCCCTGATTCTTGATGTTTTATTGACTCATTCATTTTCATTTCTCCAATTTTAGTGAATTATTTTCTTCAGATAGATTCTTTTTAATTGCCTTTTGTATTTGACCAATTATACTTTTTAAGGAGTTGTTTCCTTCAGTGTGCTTTTTTTTCAATTTTGCTTTTTCTATTTTATAAGGAGTTATTTTTTCCCATTCTGCCAAATTTATTGTTATATTTTAAGGAAATGTTTTCTTCATTCAAGCTGTTGGCTTTTTTCTCTAAACATTCATATATCTCCTATCTAGCTATCATTTCCTTTGCCTATTTTTCTTCTATCTCTCTTTTAAGATTATTTTTGAGCTCTTCCAAGGGAGCCTTTTGAGGTGAAGATCAGTTCTTATTCCACTTAGAGACTGTACCTAAAGGTGTTTTGCCATCGTTGTTTTCTCTTGTACTTGTATTTTGGTCTTCCCTGTCTCCATAGTAGTTCTTTAACATCAGGGCTCTTTTTGCTTTTTTGCTCATTTTTAAAGATTGATGACTGCTCTTAAGGCACAGGAGAGTTTGGCCTGAACTTCCCAGGAACTTCTTACTGACTGAGGTGGGCTGGTGTAGTAGGCTTCCTTCTGTGCTAAATAGCCTGGCTGTCATAACTGTTATGCTGGGGTTCAGGGGCTCACAATTTGCCTTCTGTGATGGCATTGGAGTAAGCTGGCCTACTGATCTGGCCTTCTGAACCAGGACAGACTAACCTACATTGGTATATTTTGGCTAAGAGGTTCCTACTCAATTCCCTGTGCCAGGTCTCCTTGTATAACGCTTCCTGGCTTCACACTTCCCAGTTCCTTGCCTGTGCTGGGCCATGTTTCCCCCTGCCCAATTGAGGCATATATTTCCTGAAGCTCTTCCATGATATCTCAAGCTGTAAAAATATTACATTTCAAATATTTTGGAGTTCTGTCACTTCAAAATCCATTCAGAGGTTTGATTTTATGTTAACTCCGAGGGAAGCTGGGGAGAGCTCAAACAATGTTTTGTCTACTTCATGCCAACTTGGCTCCACCTCCTGCTATAAATATTTTTGTACAAATAGATTCTTTCCCTTTTTCCCGTTTGAGATGCATAAACAGTAATGATATTGCTAGGTCAAAGAGTATGTTTATAATAAGATTATTGTTTGAACTGAATAATGTATGAACACTATTTTTAAAATTTTTAATACCATATGAATTTAAGATGTCAATGTGTCATATATAAGTTACATATAAAATTAAGTTAAGGAATTCAGTGATATGAAAGGGTACCATTGGGCATAGCAACATACAACCTGAGTTTAAATATTACTCAGCATATATCTATGATCCTGAATAATTTACTGAACCTCATGCTACTTCATTTATTTTTCATATAAAATGATAATGCCCAGGTCTCTTCCAATTCTAAATCATCAGCACTATTATTTTCCCCTCAACTCTATCAAAATGAAAATTCAATTTTAAAATTCTGGTGCTGACCTACTGCTAAATGATGATGGTTGTGTTATAATGGGAAATAGAAAATCATGGCATAAATTATATTTAGACTAATATCTCTCTATCTCTATCTCCACCTATATCTATATGATTTATGAATAACAGTTAATTAAAGAGAATAGAATGAAATTTTCATAGCTATGGTCATGAGGAAAATTTTAAAGCAAATAACTAAAAAGCTAAAGACAATTATGATTAAATGCCATTTTAAAGTTTTTACATGAGTAAAATCAATGCAAAAGAATGAGATACTATTGAATAGAGAAGTTTATATTACATATCTTTTAAGTTGTGGTATCCTAGAGATATAAAGAATTGAGAGAAAAATGTATGGTCAAGAACCCAAATAGATCATGACAAATAATCAAAATGTTGCTATTTTTTAGTTCTTTCCACACTTAGATTATTATAATCATTATGAAACTTGTTCTCCCAATTTGGTTTACTCCAATATGCAATCATTAATGCAAGCCTTCCAATGTTTCTCTGAATTCCTCATTAGTTTTCTTTTTGATCTTAATAAAGGATTAGTAGGGTATCACTGAGTAAAAAGTATGAATACTTTAATAATTATTGTGGCATAGTTCCAATTTCCTTTCTAACATGATTACAATTAAATGGTCATTCAAAAGAACAATAATGTGTCTGTTTGCCTACTTACTGCATATTTGTTATTTTCATTCTTTAACTTAACTTTATAGGAATACAGTGTATTCTCAGAGTTGGTTTAATTTTGATTCCTTTAATTATTAGTGATTTGTAGCACTTTTTAAATATGACAATCATTCCTTTCTTATAAAATGGCCTGTTTGGGGCAGAGACAAGATGGTGGAGAGTAGACAGAGGTTTATCTGAGCTCTTCCTGGCTTCCCTCAGATCAATACCTGATCAAACCTCTGAATGGGATTTGGAGACAGAACCCATAAATATTTGGAATGTAACAACTATCAAAAATATTTAGTTTATTGAAACTTGTCTTATACTATAGAGAAGAGGAAAAGGACAAAGGAAAGGCAAAAACTAATAGAAGGGAGAGCAGAAGTAGAAGAGGAGAGGGGGAGAAGGTATAAAAAGAGAGGGCAGATTGAGAGAGACTGGTCAGAAGCAAAACATTGGTAAAGAGGGAAAGAAAGAAAGACAAAAATATAACGTGAAAAATAAGATAGTAAGAAATAAGAATTAGTAATTTTATTTGTGAAAGTGAAAGGGATGAATTCAAATTAAGACAACTCTGAGGTACTACACACCTCTTTGATTGCCTAAAATGACAGGAAAAGATAATGACAAATGGTGGAGGGGATATGGGTAAACTGGGACACAAATACATTGTTGGTGGAGTTGTGAACTGATCCAACTATTCTAGAGAACAATTTGTAACTATGCCCAAAGGGCTATCAAACTGTGCATATCCTTTGGTTCAGCAATGTCTCTACTGAGCCTGTATCCCAAAGAGATCCTCAAAAGGGGCAAAGAACCCACATGAGCCAAAAAATATTTGTGTCAGCCCTTTTTACATTGGCAAGGAACTAGAAACTGAATGGATGCTCATCAGATGAAGAATAGCTGAATAAATTATGATGTATGAATGTTACAGAATATTACTATTCTGTAAGAGACAGTCAGTAGGACGATTTCAGAATGACCTGAAGAGACATACATGAAATCAGGTTAAGTGAAGTGAGTAGAACCAAGAAAACATTTTACACAGTAACAATGTGATTATACAATGATCAATTCTGAATGGACATAATCATTTTCAACAATTACATGATTCAGATCAGTTCCAGTGATCTTGTGATAGAGAGAGTGTGGGTCACAACATGGTATTTTCACTTTTTATTGTCATTTACTTGCATTTTGTTTTTTGTTCTCATCTTTTTCTTTTTTGATCTGATTTTTCTTGCGTGGCATGATAATTGTTGACATATATATATATATACACATACATATATATATATGTGTATATATATATATATATCAGAGTTGCACATGTTTAACATTTATTGGATTATTGTCATCTAGGGTAAGGGGTGCATTGAAGGAACAGATAAAAAATTTAGAACACAAGATTTTGCAAGGGTGAAATGTTGAAAACTATCATGCATATGTTTGAAAAATTTTTTTAAATGCCCCACTTATACACTTTAATATGCATCAATTTTGCAATGATATTTGTTGTTATAAATTTAATCATTTATATGAGATCCTTATCAGAGAAACTTGTTGAAAAATTTTATATATTTCTCACATACAAACACAGCAAATTACAAATTAGTCACTCAGAATAAGAATATTTACACTGATAAAATCATGAAAAGCTTGTCAAATGAATAAGGTAAAGGTAAATCCAGGCACAAGAATGTGAATTTAGGATTAAATGGAGTTGTTTAAAGATGAAATTGAACTGCTCATATCAAGAGAAGAAAATATAATATCTTTTCTGCAGAAATTTAAAGACAAAAATGAAAATTGTTCTTTCCAATAGGGAATTTATCATCTAGCAGAAAGTGAGGCGCTGGAATATTTATACAAATATACATTTATACAAATACTTTGAAGTGTAGGACAAAAGATTTACAGAGTAGTTAATATCTGAGCTTAGCCTTATAAGAATATGATGAATATAAAAATGATGAAGAAGAGGAAATGTTTGCTTGGCAAGAAGGGATGGATGTATCTTAAAGAAAGAATTAATTACTGCTGTTTTTTTTTTACCATATGAAAAAAAAGTATGGAATTCTGTATTGAAGGAGCTACATGGCAAACTAGCATTGTAATAAGGAGAACCTGAATTTCAGTTCGATTTCTGACACATACTGAGTATATCATCCTGGATAAGTAACTTAATCTGGTAGTACCCCCAGGAAACCTTCTAAAATTATCCATTGTAAAAGAAGTACTACATTGATAAACAAATTATTGGGGATTCCATAGACTAATATCAGAACCTGTTTTTAAAAAAATATTCCCTTTTAATACTTGGCATAGGTAGTCTCATTCAAGGCTCACAGCTAATTTGTGATGAAGATTTTACTATTGTTTAGGTACTAATATGCCCATTTCAAAATTAAGAAAATTGAATCTTGAGTAGGTGACTTCACAAAAGTCACCTAACCAAAAATGTCAGAGAAAGGATTTGAACACATCTTCTTACCCGGAGTCCAGAGCTCCATCCACTATGACATACTGCTTCTCAATAGGGAGCTATCAAAAAATTTTAAGGAAAGAAGCAACATGGTCAGAACTTATAAGGTCATCAATAATTCTTTGTTTTCATTTTCCTAAATTTATAAACTGTTTAAGGATAGCTTTGTTCTCTGTTTTTCATGAGGAACATAGGAGTTTGCTGAAACATTCTTTTCAAAGTAAATTCACTTTCTCTTTTCCACAGAATACTTTCCTCTATTTTTAAAAAGACCAAAATAAAAGCAACACAAAACAGACTCACCAACCACAAATAATGATCACGCCCAAACATGTTTATGTTTCATATTTTCTGAAAGGAACCATTTAATATGCAAGTTTTATATTTAAAAATTAATCAAAAAACCACCCAATAAAAACAAAACCAGCTTCCATTTCATACTTGCTCTGGTTCTATACCAAGAAAAGAAAACATAGTGCCCAAGATGGTAATAAAGTCCTGGGCCTTCAGCTTTGCTGTCCTCCCTTAAGAGTTAAATATCATTTATGGTGCATTATATATTTGTATATTATATTTATTGGATAGGCTTATTGCTTAATAACCTCTGGGCACATTTACAAAAGGTATTAACGACCCTGCCATTGAAGCTTTCAATTTAATAGACAACATAAAAACAAGATGCATTTAGTCACACAAAACACAAGTGAAAAATAGGACCAAATGTAATATCTTTAGCATCTTGAAGAATTAAATAGATAAAGATTTTAATGAGATGCTATTGGGGAAAGCTATACTGCTTTCCTGAGGAGAGGACAATCTGAACATCTGTCTTTGTTTCACTCTTGCTTTGGTTTTGTTCATCTTGAGTCAAATATTTGGTTGTGGATACATTAGAAAATGAAATGAGTGAAATCTAGGGAAAGTCAGCATGTGGATTAACCTAAAGGAGCAAACATTGTGGTAACAAAGGTGATACCTTTTTTAAATTCAGGCTGTTTCAGGAGGCACTTTATGCCTCACATCATCTGGTGCAAAAAATTACCTACAAACAGACAAATCCATGGTACTGGAAGTAATGTTTGAATCCAGGTCCTCTAAATTCTAGAGCTAAGGCTTTTAAGTTATCTCTCTCTCTCTCTCCCCCCACTCACTCTCTCTTTCTCTCTCTCTCTCTCTGTCTCTGTCTCTGTCTCTGTCTCTCTCTCTCTCTCTCTCTCTCTCTCTCTGTCTCTCTCTCTCTCTTTCTTTCCTTCCCCAGTTGTGTGTGTGTGTGTTTGTGTGTGTTAAGGACCCTTTTGGTAATCTGATGAATCTTTTCTTGGAATCATATTTTAGATGCATACAATATTTTTTTTTTCAAAATTATAAATGAAACCAATTCTGTTGAAGTATAATTATTTAAAAAAAAAATCAATGTATAGGTTAAGAATCTTTTCTTTAGAGTAAGAACTCTCTCCTTCAAACCATGCTATTTCCTTGGGCTTGTCAAGCAAATAGAAATTAAAATTTTTATTTTTTTATTATATAAGGTTAACCTTTCACATGTGCATGTAAGCATATATATGTATGTATCCTTTCATCATATTATATTATATATTTGCTATATATAAACATATATATGTATATATATTATATATAAATTATATCTGTATGTTTTTATAAATATCCTTTCTGCATTTGAGCTTTCCCTAGCATAAAGAAGCTTGTTATTTCTAGTTTCCTCACACTTTGATCCAGAACCTGTGATTGATGCTATTTACAAGCCAAAGAATGATAATTTACATTAAAATGGGCTTAAATGATATAAGGGAAGCTAGAGGAGGGTTAAAATTAAAACACACATTTTATTTTCATTCCCCTGGTATCTCATTTGTGCTATGCAGATATGTTTTATTGATTACTAATCTGAGCACATGAAAGTATTTAATTTAGACAATTCTTTATCAGAACTTATCAAGTTTCACAGAATCGCAATGTTAGAGGCAGCTAGGTAGAATAGTGGATGGAGTGTTGAGTTTGGAGTCAAAAAAGGCCTTAGTTTAAACTATGTCTACAATACCTAGCCACAAGACTCTGGGGAGTCTCCTAGCTTCAATATTCTTGTTAATAATATGGAGTTAAAGATAGCATTTATCTACCAGGTTTGTTGTGAGGAAGAAATGATGATGATTTATATAGCATTTATTAAGCATTAGCCTCTGTGCTAAACTTTTATAAAAACAATACTTATCAATAAACATTTATATTGCACTTATTATATTCTAGGCATTATGTAAAGCAGTTTATAGTTATTATCACATTTGATTCTCACAATAACCCTGGCAAGGAGTGGTATTATTATTGTCATTTAACAGATGAAGAAATTGAAGCAAAAGCTAAATGATTTATCCAGTGTCACACAGCTAGTAGGTTTGGGTGGTTATATTTAAATAGTTCTTTCTAATTCCAGGTTGGATGCTCTATCTACTGTGTCACCCAGCAGACACAAATATTTTAAAATATCTAATTCTTAAAGTGCTATATAATTGCCATATCTTTTTTATTGGAAGGGATCTCATTGATTAACTAGACCAACTTATATTTGAAGAAAAAATGATCTCTAAAACATTCATGTCAAGTAAATAGTCATCTAGCCTTTGCTCAAAAACCTCTAGTGAAGGAAAAGGTCCCAAGTCAGTCCGTTCCATTTATGGAAAGTTTATTTTATGATAAAATCTGCATTTCTACACCATTTCTCCATTACCCCTAATTTGGTTTTCTGGGAATAAATAGGACAAATCTAATCCATTTTCACATTAAGCCTATTAAACAAAATGAAACATGAAATTGGCTATTATTTCACCTGCCCCATCTTCTACTCAAACATTTAATTTTTAAATGCTTTTGCCCCTATCAAATTTCATCTTATTAAATTCAACTCAACATTTTAACCTGTTATCTTTTCACCTTCTTAGTGTCATACAAACTATTAAATATTCTTCTCAGTTTGGTGAATCAACAAATATGGTAAATGTAACATACATCCTTTTATCATCATTAATCATTAATGACTATTTGTTAGCATTGCATATCAATTCAAACACTCCCTCTTCCCCTCCAAAAAGTATGAAATTCTTCAAACCAGATACTTCACCTTTTCCAAAAGAGTAGCATGAAAGAATCCAGGTAAGGCTTGTCCTTCATGAAACCTTATTTATTCTTGTGTCTCTTCATCTTTTTCTCTAGAGGTTCACTTATGCCTTTGAAAGTACTTTGGAGAATTTTGCCAGAAATCTAAGTCAAGATTACTAGCCAGTAGAGTTTGCTATTTCTCTTAAAAAAAATCCTACCTTCACCCTTTCAATCCATTGTCAATTCTTATTTGCCATGACAATACAAATGTTTAAAACATGTTCAAACATAGCAAGATAATTCTTTTCTGGAGTTTTAAAGGCTATATATTTTTTAAAATTATACATTTCATTAATCTTCTGTTTTTATATTCCATTTATTTTTTTCCTTCTTCTTTCACTTATAGCCAGTCATTTCTTAAAGAATACTTCAAAAAGAAAAAGAAGAGAACAACAGCAAAAGCAATCTAAAAATCTCTCATATGCAATATTCATACACATGCACTTCTCATTGTTTCACCTCTTTAAAGGAATAGAGAAGATATATCAAGTTTCTCCTTTGAGATCAAGCTTGTTTTTGTCATTTCTAGTTATTTAACATTCTTTTTTTTTAACTATGGACTTGTTGCTTTTTAATTATTATTTACCCCAATTACAGGTAAAATTACAACATTTTTGGTTATACATGTATATTTATTGTTTTTTTTACATATTTCTTATGAATTATCTTGGGATAGTAAAATCAGAACAAAAGGGAAAAACCAAAAGAGAAAAATTAAAAAAGAGAAGAAAAAAGTAAACATGGAATGTGTAGATTTACATTCTATATCCATACTTCTTTCTCTGGAAGTGAATTACTTTTTCTATACAGAGTTTATTGAGATTGCCTTCGATCACTAAGTATTGAGGAAAATTAGCTCTGTCATAGCTGATCATCACACAATCTTGCTATTACTGTGTATAATGTATTCCAGATTCTTCTTGTTCTGTTCAGCATCAGTTCATGTAAATTTTTCTAGGCCTTTCTAAAATCAACTTATCACTTTTTTATTGAACAACAATATTTTATTACTTTCATATACCATAACTTATTCAGCCATTCTCCAATTAATGGATATCTATCAATTTTCTATTTCTTTGCCACCATAAAAGGAACTGCTTCAAAAGTGTTTGCATATGTGAGTCCTTTTCTCTCTTTTATGATTTCTTTGGGATATAGACTCAGCAGTGAAACTGTTGGATCAAAGGTTATACACAGTTTTATAGTCCTTTGGGTATAGCTTCAAATTTCTCTCCATAATGATGGTTAAGATAAATTTCAATACATAACTGGGTTAATATGTTATTTCCTCTTTGAGTCAAACTAATGAGAATAAGCTTCAAACAATGCACTCCCTTCTTTCCCTCTATTGTAATAATTCTGTAGTGCCTCTTCATATGATCTACTTTGTTCTCTTTTACCAACCCTTTTCTCTTCTTTCAGTTTATCCTGTCACTACCCCTTTATGCCTTTTTCCTTGATCTCATTACATCAGAATCAATTCATACACATACCCTCAATGCCCCTTCTAACTGGCCCCCAAAAAAGAAAACAGCTCTCAAGAGTTATAAGTACCATTTTTTCATCTAGGGGTATAAACAGTTTAACCTTTAAATAATGCATTTTTCCATGTTTACTTTCCTATGCTTCTCTTGTAATCTGTGTTTGAAGATCGAATTTTCTGTTTAGTTTTGTTTCTTTTTAAATAGAAATGATTAAAAGTTCCTTATTTCTTGGAAGATTTATCTCCTCCTCTAGAAGAAGATGCTGTCACACTGGGTAGCTGATTCTTGGTTGTAATTCCAGGTCCTTTGCCTTCTGTAATATGCTGTGCCATGCACTCTAATTCTTTATTGTGGAATACATTTTTCTTATGCAGAAACTTATTTATGTCTTTCGTCTCCTTAATATCTTCAGGGACCTTCAGTGATCTATGAAATAAGGTTCAAGTTACTTTGCCAGCAAAACTATACCTTTCCAGACCTTTCTGTAACTAACTTTCATCTTATACTCTACTTTTTAGCCAATCTGGACTTATCTATGAGCCTCCTAAAAGCCTTGAACTTTTCTACCCTTCTGATTCTGCTCATGATATTCCATATACTTGAAATTTTTCTCTCCTTCTCCAAGGATGCACTATTGTTTCATTGCCACCCATTTTTTTAAACTCCAGTAAAATTCCATCTTCCATTAAACCTCTCTTTATCACTTCAAAAAATACTGAGAAGGCATACACATCTAACCAAAAAAACCCTTTAATTCAGCTCTTCTAATGCCTTTAAGATTTTTTTAATATCCTCATATGTGTATGCATCTAATCTTTTACTAGACTTAAAAAATACCCCATCAAGGCAAGAATCACTTCTTATCTGAACTTTGTATCTCTCTCAGCATATTGCATATCGTATTGTGGGGAGGGTGGAGAATATAAAGGATATTTTAAGTAATTGGGACACATTTATTTAGCCAGATAATTTGAAGATCTCTAATTCAAATATCTAACCCTGCTTTCTTAAATCTTACATTATTTCTAGTTTAAAAGCACCAATCTTTAATGTCATCAAATGATGACACTGGAACAATAAAAATAATTGCTGAAATTATAAATACAATAGTCCAAAATATAACAGGAGAAACGGTGCTTCTTTCTTTCTTTTTCTTTCCTTTCTTTTTTTTTTTCTTTTTCGTTTTTGCTGGTTACTGCCTAGACTTTTTATTCAGCACTGAAAGTGGAACACTGTATCCATGGAAACAGGTTGCTCAACTTTAACACATGGTACATATTTAATTTTTCTTTTTCTTTTTAATATTTTCTTGGTTCAAGATACTAATAATGACTTTTGGGTTAGGCATCTCCTGACATTAATAGCGAGATAAGTTCGAGCCTTAGGCAAAATGCTTCAGGAAGTCATTAAATGTCAGAAAAATTTGTCCCAAGCTTAAAGGTCATCATTGCTTCAATATTTGGTAATTAATGTTTAATACTGACTATTATATAAATGTCTAGGGGAAAAGCCTGTTTGGAAGGTAAATCATCCATACTAACTATATTACCTAGAAGGAAATGTGCTACATGGGGGAGGAGAGAAACAAGGCATTAAATAATGAAATTATACCTGTAATATTTTGTTTTATATGTCATGCCCCAGAAAAGCAGAACTTATATGACTTACTTATAGTAGCAATCTCTTATTTGAAATGTATGATTCATTGACCATAATGAAAAAGTAAATTGTATCTCCCAAGTGAGAACCAAGCAAGTATTAAGTAATATATACATCTCCTAAGCATTTCTTAATCATTTAAACACTCACATACATACATGTACATAAATGCAGTTATGTTTTGTTGTGATATCTCTATTTCTATCTACCTATAACACAATATTGTATAGTCACATAACATACAAGGTATTAAAAGGAACCCTCAAAGAAAGAGAACCCAGGCAAGTCAAACCATTACCACTTTGATCACTATTTTCCCTGAGACCTTCATGGAGCTATTTTAGGACCCTGAACATATAGGGTTTTGGAATAGCTTTAATTCTAGCTCAGTGTATATACTGTAGTCCTAGGAAATAACTTGTATAGAGATGCATCCTGACAATTGTTCTAACAGGTGCTATAGCCATAGATGCTACAGGCCTAGAAAAGACAAGTGGTTATCAAAATCACTGGTATTGTCAGATGGTTCAACATTGGATACTGATGAGATGGTAACAGTTGGAAAAGATTTTTTTAAAATATTACTATTTTCTTTGTCCTGATAGCTTTAAAACCATGGGGTCTTAGCTTTAAAACCATGGGGTCTTTCCATCTGTCTTGCATCTTAAACCTTACACAAGTGTTTTCTTCCCATTAGAATTTAAACTCCTTGAGAGCTGGGATTGTGTTTTACTTTTCCATTTTTATCTTTAGTGCTCACCACAATGGTTTGCAAAAAGTAATTTCTTAGTATCCTTTTTATTCTCTTTATACATAGAAAGTATTGAAAAAAAATTATGAGATTTTTATTGTTTTACATCTACTCCATTCTTAGAGAAATGTTTACACTATGGGTGTTTACAAACATGGATATATACATCTTTCCATGTATATATTTATAGTTGTGTCTATGCAAAAAATCTGTTATATTCTAGACACAGGATGTTTGCCTACTAATGAAGATTTCAAACCATCTATGACTTTTAATTGATAAGTACTGGGAATTCTCTGAGACAAATAAAGTTTAGATGTTTACTACAAAGTAATACATCTAATAGTTCTAAGAGTTAGGAATTAAATAAACCTACTTCTTTGGAACTGAGGCTTTCTTAATGTTATACAGACACTCTCTGTCTTTCACACACACAGACATATGTGTGTGTGTATGTGTGTGTGTAGGCATGTGCCTAAATATATTAAAAAGCAGCTAATCGGCTTAGTGGATAGAGCATTGGGCTTGGAATCAGGAAGACCTGAATTCAATTATACATATGTATATGTATACATAGATCTATCTATGTGTGTGTGTGTGTATATATGTATGTATATACATGTATATACGTATATGTATGTATGTTCCAATATAAGGTTGATAGCCTAAAACAGTTATTAAGTCTAGAAAAGCATGTAGGTAGGGCAGTGAATCGAATGCTGGGCTTGGAGTCAGAAAGACCTGAGATCGACTTTAACCTTGGATACCTACTTACTAGCAGGCAGACCCTGGGCAAGACATTGCAAACTGATTGGCTGGGTTTCCTTATCTGTAAAATGGGAATAATAATATCACCTATCTCTCAAGGTTAATGTATCAAATGAAATAAAATTATAAAGAGCTCAGTGCAGTTTTTGACTCATTTTAATCATTATATAAATGTTAGTTATCCTTTTTATTGTTAGGTAAAATAGAAGAAGAGGCAGCTTTCTGACGGCTGTCCTTTGGATTTTTGCTTTTCAGGCTGTAATATGTAATTTCACTCAGGAGTAGAGAAAGAAGCCTTACTCTGGCATACTACCAGCAAAGGACCTTTGCTCCCCAGGTAGAATAATAGTTTCAATAAGCTCATTTTGTACTGATTTTGTCTCTCTTGTGTGCTTCCTTCTTTAAAACTGACCTTGTTAGTATTTAAAGGCCATGGTAGTCTTGAGAGTGATAGTGAGAAGCAGCAGCAGCTACTGAAATATTTGAAGGTGCAGCAGTAGTTAGAGAGGACAAGTAGCAAAGAAATATTTGCCAAGATAGAAGAAAGCAAGACAAATGGAAAAAGAATATTTTTAAGTGTTTTAAAGTACTGTGTTCAGCAGAGGTGAAATGGAAAATGGCTAATTTGTAGTCTTGCAAATAAATTATTTAAATCATACCACTTCAATGGATGATACTAGTAGCAATAAGTTTCTGGGTTTTATTCTAATCCCTCTATGACCATTTATTGCTTAGTATTCTTTTTGTCATCTTGAAAAAAAGTACTTATTTGATGCATGATTTGTGTATGTGAATTAGATATCTTTTTATTTTCTCCTCTAATTAGGGGTAAGCCTCAGAGTTGAATCTATAACACTTTTTATTTTATTTTTGAAATAGCTTTTTATTTTCAAAATATATACAAAGATAAGATTCAACATTCACACTTGCAAAACCTTGTTTTCCAAATTTTTATTCTCTTTCCCCACCTATCCCCCCTGCCAGTGGACTTGTAATCCAATATACATCAAACATGGGCAATTCTTATAAATATATTTCCACATTTGTCATACTGCAAAAGAAAAATCAGATCAAAGGAAGAAAAAAGAGAACGAAAAAAGGTAAGCAAACAACAACAAAAAAGGTGATAATACTATACAATCCTCTTTCTGGATTCAGATGAGTCTCTACATCACAAGTCTATTGGAATTGCCCTGAATCAATTTATTTTTCAAAAGAGCCAAGTCCATCATAGTTGATCATCACATATTCTTGTTCTATCTGTCTACAAAGTTCTTTTTGTTCTACTTATTCACTTAGCATCAGTACATGTAAGTCTCTCCAGGCCCCATTCAGTTTTCTCCAAAGTCTATGATACCTACATTTTCTAAAATTTTATTTACCTCTTTAATTTCTTTCTTGTTTATTTTGCATTTTGATTTATCTTGTTCTGAGAGAGGAAGACTGAAATGCCCCATTAATACAGTGTAGCTGTCTGTTTATTCTTGCAGCTCTCTTAAATTCTCTTCCAGGATTTTGGTTGCTATACAAATTGGTGCATATATGTTTAGTATTGATATTGCTTAGCTATTTATGGTACCCTTTAGTAAGATGTAGTTTCCTTCCTTATCTATTTAAATTATATGCAATTATATGTTTTTTTTTGCTTTTGTTTGATCTGAGATCAAGATCACTCTGACTGCTTTTTTCACTTCAGTTGAAACATCCTGCTCCAGCTTTTTACCTTTACTCTGTATGTATCTTTCTGCTTTAAATATGTTTTTTTTTGTAAACAACACATTATAGGATTCTGACTTTCAATCCACTGTGCTATCTGCTTGATTTCATGGCAATGTTCAAACCATTCACATGTACAATTAAAATTACTCTGTATTTCCAGACATCCTATTTTCTTTTCATACTTTATCTCTTCACCAGTCTTTTGCTTTTTACCACTACCTCCCTTTTTTTAGCTGCCCCCCTTTCTTATCCTATTCTCCATTTACTTTTGTCCTCCCTTCTATTAGACTCTCTCTTTTTTTACCTTTTCTCCTCTTACCTAAAGAATGAGATAAGTTTCTATACTAAAATAAGTTTTTATGATATTCCTCCTTTGAGCCAATGGTTCAAACAATGCTCATCCCCCTTCCTTATTTCCCTTAACTGTAATAGGTCATTTTTTTTTGCTTCAAGTGATGTAGTTTATTACATTTTACCTTGCCTTTTCTCTTCTACCAGGACAATCCCTATTCCACCCCTACATCACATTAAAGTCAGCTTATACCTACACACTCTAAGTATACCACTAGACAAAGATATAATTCTCAAGAGTTACATATATAATCTTCCCATGTGGGGATTTAAACTTTATAACCTTCAAAAATCAGAATTTTTTTCTTCCCTTTTTACCTTCTTATGCTTGCCTTAAGTTCCCTATTTGAAGATCAAATTTTTTGTTTAGCTCTAGTCTTTTCATCAAAAATAATTGAAAATCTTCTATTTCTTTTAATATCCATCATTTCTCTTGAAGTATAATGCTTAGTTTTTTTCTGTTTAGTTGCTTCTTCACTGCAGTCCAAGCTCCTTTACCCCCTGGAATACCATATTTTAGGCCCTTTTATCATTTAAAGTAGAAGCTGTTGGGGTCTCAATATTTGCATTATTTCTTTTCTTGATAATTTCTTGAAAGATGTTCATAAGGCTGTGTTTTTTTTTTTCATTATGGTTTTCAGGTGGTCCACTAATTCTTAGATTGCCTCTCCCAGAACTATTTTCCATTTCACTTGTTTCTCCAATGAAGTATTTTACATTTTGAAATTTTTTGCTTTTCTTTGATAAATTCTTGATGTCTCAGAGAATCATTCACTTCCACTTGTACAATTCTAATTTCAAATGAATTATTTTCTTCAGTTGGCTTCTTTATTTCCTTTTGCATTTGGCCAATTGAACTTTTAAATGACTTGTTCACTGAATTTTTTTTCTCAGTTCAATTTTATTTTTAAGGTGTTTTTTTACATTTTACTTTTGTTGTTTCATCTGAAAGTGTTTTCCCTTTAGTGTCCTCATGGTTGGAATTCTATTCTTCTCTGTTCCTGTAGTAGCTATCTATGTTAAGAGTTCTTGTTGCTTTTTTGCTCATTTTATTTTATTTTTTTTTTTTTTGCTTTTTGCTGAGGCGATTGAGGTTAAATGACTTGCCCAAGGTCACACAGCTAGGGAATGTTAAGTGTCTGAGATCAGATTTTGAACTCAGTTCCTCCTGACTTCAGGGCTGGTGCTCTGTCCACTGCACCACCTAGCTACCCTTTTTTGCTCATTTTTAAATGTTAAGATTTGTTCCTAAAATGCAGGGGAGATTGTCTCAAGCTTCCTTTACAAGGCAGCAAGCCATCTCATTGTCTTGGAGCCAGTGGTGCTGCAAGCTTTCCTTTGTGCTGAGTGGGCCTGGCCAAGTCTGCTGAGGTTCAGGGACTCACTATTTTCCTTCTGTAGTTACATTGGTGATCTCACAGCATGTCTGCTGATCCACTTGCTTCCTGAACCACGACAGAGTAGCCAATATTATTACATTCTGGTACTGCAAGTACCATGCCTGCTGGACTGTGTCCTCCCCTGCCCAATTGAGAAAGACCTTTCCTAAAGTCCTTCCAAGATATCTTCTGCTGGAAATTTGTTACACTCTAAATACTTGTGAGTTCTGTCACTCCAAAATCCATTTAGAGGGCTGATCTAGTATTGATTCTGAGGGAACCAGGAAAAGCTTAGGCAACCTCCTGTCTACTCTCTGCCACTTTACTCCATCCTCCTCTATGACTCTTTTCATAAATAGCAATTTTCGTTGGGACTCAGGGGTGACAAATGGATGAGAGTATTGGGGAGTTTAATTTCCTTTTAAAATGGTGAAATTGGACTCTGAACCCAGAGTAAACTGCTATGGAAGTTAAAGAACTTGTATTACTACAAGTCACCAAGTCCTGTGGTCTCAATCTCATACTACATAGCAAGCTACCATGATATATGTATGTGTGTGCATATACATGGAACTATGGATCTAAATAGGTAGATACATACATACATAGGTGGAGAGATAGGTAAATATGTAGATGCATAAATAGATAGATAGATATAGATAGATAAATATAGATAGATAGGTCTACATCTAGATACACTCTTTTTTATGGGAGAATAAGGTATATTTGATGAAGTTGGAATTTGAAGGGACTAATGCTATCTAGGACCTAAATAATGCTGTGAAAGTATTCTCTTTCCTCCCCAGGGACTGAGGTGCAGTAAGGATTATGCCCTGAAATGCAGTAAATAGGGGTTTGAATCAATGGCAGAGACTCCCTTGTAATCTCTTAAGAATACCAGAGAACTCTGGGGAAGTTTGGAAAACTAGAAGACTTGCCTACAGACAATGAGGACCAGAGATAGTCACAGTTATGCATATGTATATTTATTTTTATAACAAATTAGAATTTTGAACATCATACTCTTCTTATTTTTTTAAATGAGTAAAAAACTTTCCATTTTCCCTTTTTTGAAGTCCACCATTTTGTTACCATGAGAAATATGCATTATACATAATTTAGTATTTCAACTGTCATGCTTGAAATTAAAACACACACACAACTTCATTTTAATGTTTTATTTAATTCACGATAAATCATACATTTGAGCATTGTTCATCATATATTCCTAAATGGGATTTTTGTCCGGTAAAGAAAAGTAGTAGTAGAATATGAGCCAACATCTTTCTAAAAGAACATTTATTTAACCTACACAGAATTTAATTAATTCACAGACATAGTAATTCAACACTTAACAGGTATAAAATAACCCATTAGTTAATTTATCTTTCCTCATCCCTTGATATTAAAATCCTGAGGAGAAAAACTAGCACCATTGACCAAAGCTTTTTCACTTTATCTAACCACCTTCCAAATACTACTCTCTTCTCTGTTTGTGACTCCAGACACATAATATTTTTATTCATTCTTAAAATCCTAGCATTTGCATTTCTACCTTCAATATTCCCTGATGTGGTTCACTTCACAGTTAACAATAATCTTATTACCCAAATAAATATCATTTTCTCAGTTTTAATAATAATGACAAAATAATAATAATAACAATAATATTTGACATTTCAACAATTGGTGTGCTGTTTTTCCTTCCTTCTCAAACAGGACCATGACAGCAAGGAAGTGATGCAAAGACATGTAAGTGAATCGGATTTAAATGAGGGAGAGTTGGGCAAATTCACCACTTTCACTTTCTCCTTCCATATCATCTAGGTCTAGAGGCCAAATATAGATTAGGATGACTGGAGATGGCCCTGAATGCAATAGGAGACCTTGACCTTTTTAAGCTAAGTTCTTTAACAAGTTTCAATTTGACTGAGGCACTGCTAAATCAGTGATTAAGGTGAGGCAGAAAACTGGCTCTTTTACCTCGTCAAAAAAGTAAATAAAAAAAAAAATTTGGAAGAGGAAGACCCTCAGGGTTTCTGAGCAAAAAAGAAACAATTTTTATTTACATTCACTTTGAGCCAATAAGAGCTCAAACAATGACCAAGTAGGGGTTGGCCTGGGACCTATTGTTGGCCAGTCAATTAGAATTCTGAATAGTAGTAGGAGTTGCCCCACTGGGGACAAAACTCCTCTGTCTCTCTGTTTCTGTCTCTGTCACTCTTTGGTTTTGTTTCTTCCCCTTTCTTTTCTTTATTCTTTTCCTTTATTTCCCTTACAAAATCATTATGAAAATTAAGTAAAATGCTTTATAAACTTTAAAAATCTGTCACTTACAGTACAGTATTTTCTTTGATCTTTACAATATTTACACAATACATATTCTTTTTTACATTTATTTTTTATTAAAACTTTTTATTTACAATACATATCCATGGGTCATTCTTCAATATTGACCGTCGCAAAACTTCCTGTTCCAAATTTTTCCCTCCTTTCCCCCAGCCCCTCCCATAGATGGCAGGTAATCCAATACATATTAAATATGTTAAAATATATGATAAATCCAATATATTTATACAAATTTATACAGTTATCTTGCTGCACAAGAAAAATTGGATCTAGAAAGAAAAAACAAACAAACATGAGAAGGAAAACAAAATGCAAGAAAACATTAACATAAAGCATGGAAATGCTATGTTGTGGTTCACACTCAGTTTCCACAGGCCTCGTTCTGGGTGTAGATGGCTGTCTTCATCATTGAACAATTGGAACTAGTGTGAATTATCTCATTGTTGAAGAGAGTCATGTCCATCAGAATTGATCAACATGTAATAAATTTTGTTGTTGCCGTGTATAATGATTTCCTGGTTCTGTTCATTTCACTCAGCATCAGTTCATGCAAGTCTCTCCAGGCCTCTCTGAAATCATCCTGCTAGTCATTTCTTATAGAACAATAATATTCCATAACATTCATATATCATAATTTATTCAGCCATTCTCCAATTGATGGGCATCCATTCAGTTTCCAGTTTCTTGCCACTACAAAAAGGGCTGCGCCAAATATTTTTGCACATGTGGGTCCCTTTTCCTCCTTTAAGATCTCTTTGGGATACAAGCCCAGTAGAAACACTGCTGGATCAAAGGGTATGCACAGTTTGATCACTTTTTGGGCATAGTTCCAAATTGCTCTTCAGAGTGGTTGGATCCATTCACAATTCCAACAACAATGTAGCAGTGTCCCAATTTTCCCACATCCCCTCCAACATTCATCATTATCTTTTCCTGTCACCTTAACCAATCTGACAGGTGTGTAGTGGTATCTCAGAGTTGTCTTAATTTGCATTTCTCTTATCAATAATGATTTGGAGCACCTTTTCATATGATTAAAAATAGTTTCAATTTCTTCATCTGAAAACTGTGTTCATATCCTTAGAACATTTATCAACTGGAGAATGGTTTGAATTCTTAAAAATTTGAATTAATTCTCTATATATTTTAGAAATGAGGCCTTTATCAGAACCTTTGAATGTAAAAATGTTTTCCCAGTTTATTGCTCCCTTTCTGATCTTGTCTGCATTAGTTTTGTTTGTATCAAATCTTTTTAACTTAATATAATCAAAATTATCTATTTTGTGATCAATAATGCTCTCTAGTTCTTTTTTTGGTAACAAATTCCTTCCTTCTCCACAGGTCTGAGAGGTAAACTATCCTATGTTCTTCTAATTTACTCTCCTGTGTTCCTCTCAATTTACACAATACATTTTCAAAGAAGCTTATATCCACAATCTGATGTTATGTTTATTGGTGTTTTTTGTAATAGGAAATACATATATTATATTCTCCATTTCACAGATGTGGAAATAGATACTGCTAGAACATTCTCTCGAGATTTGTATCTCCTTGTGTCCATGTTTTCCTACCAAATTAATCTTCCCAAAACATGCTTGATCTTAAGTTCTCCCTGTTCAAAAATATTCTGTAACTCCAAAAAGTCTTTTAAGTATAAAATATATATTCTGCTTTGATATTCTGCTTTGACAACTAACTCACAACACAATTATTGCCTATACCAGTTTTCTAAACTTGAACATTTCTACTCTTTTTAACACACATTCAGGCCAAATGGATTATTTATGGATATTTATGTATCACACATATCACTATTATCAGCTGGGGGGTAATGGAGAAGGTACTGTCTACAAGAAGGAAGAAGAATATAAAAAATCACAGAGTAGAAAATGTTCAGATGACAGGAAAGTGTTGATCTTTACTGGGGCTCAGGCCCCAATACTGACATCTCCATTAGTGATCAACAGGCAGGGGAATATACTGCTAGCCTGAAATGAAAATTATCATGAGCAGATTGGACCATTGTCTTGCTGACAGACCCAGTTAAAGAGTAATCTATTTAAAAAAGAAATTCGTTTGCATAGCTGCCTCCTATCTCTTTTTTTTTTCACTATTGACACAAATATTTATTTTCACTGCTCTTGTAGATCTCCTGCTTGATTTAGATCTTTATTATTTCCTGTCTGTACTCGATATTCTATATTATTTTTTTATTCCAGATAAACAAGATTTATTTTTGTTTCATTGTAATTGAATATGATAAAAGAATAGCCCACACCAAAGAAGAAAGATCAAAAGGAAACCTGAGACCAATTGCCTTATACTTAATCCTGAACCTGTTCCTTTGCTAACCATGTAGAACAGAGCTTCATATAGTATTTTCCACATTTTGTTTCTTTGTTTACTCTATCCCCTCCCCTTCCCCCAGAATGTTATGGTTATTTAAGTGCTACTTCCTTCTACTTCTCCTCTCCAGGATCAATTGAATTTCCTCAGTACAAGTGACAGTTTCTTCTTCTGAATTCCATCATGACCATACTTTCATATTATGCTTTGTAGAAAGTTATTTTAGGACATTTCTTATCTATACATGTCTTATATCTGCAAAATTATAAATGCCATCAGGGCAGGGAACAAGTTGTATTTATAACTGAACTTGTTATCTTTCATATTTTTCACTGATAGCTATGTGTGGAATTTAACAGGTTAGCACACAATTTAGGTATCTAACTAAAATGTATTGACCTAAATCCATTGAAATGTCACTTACATGTGGAATTTTTATCTGTTTGTATGCAATTGTGCATATGTATATGAATATATATGTATAGGAGATACTTTAAAATATGTCAGACATAAAAATTTTAAATTATATTCAATATGGATACATAATAAACAGAAATAAATGAGCACAGTTACCTAGTGTTTTATTAACCTAAAAATCCCAGTGATTGGAGCAAGAAGTCATTATTTGACACAACTATTAGGAAACCTAAAAAATAATCTGGCAGAAATTAGACATAGCACTATATAGCAAGATAATGTAAAAACCGGTAGGTAATTTGACATAAAAGATGAACAAGTTAGTGGAGTGTGGAAGAAATTATTTGCCAGACTTATGAATGGGGAAGATTTCATGATCAAAAATAGAGATTGAGAGGTTTTCAAGATGTAAAATGGAAAACATTAATTATATAAAATTAAAAGTTTTTGTAGAAACAAAACAAATGTAGCTATACTTGGAAAAAAAAATCAGGAAATGGAAAAAAAAATTGAAGCAAGTTTACCTGGTCATTTCTAAAATATATTGGGAACTGAATCAAATTTGCAAGACTATGAATCATTCCCTAATTAGCTAAAGGTTGAGGATATGAACAGGCAGTTTCCATAGGAGTTTCATATGCAAATTAGCAAAGGAAAAATGCTCTAAATTACTAAAGGAAAAAAAATTAAAACAATTTTGAGGTACCACATTATGCTCATCAGATTGGCAAATGACAAAAAAGAAAAATGACAAATGGAAATGAGATGTGGGAAGATGAGTACTTTGATATGTTGTTGATGGAGCTTTAAATTAATTTAAACATTCTGAAAAGCAAATAACTTTTTCTGAAGCAATTAAACTGCAAATATTCTTTGATTTAGCAATACTACCACTTGGTCTATACCTAAAAGAAATCAAAGAAAGAGGAAAAGAGCTCACAAGCATACAATCACTTATAGCTGTCTTTTGGAGGTGGTAAAATAGTTGGGGAAATGACTCAATATGCTATGGCATATGAAGGTGATGAAATAAATATTGTGTTGTAAAAATGATAAAGGAGATAGTTTCAGAAAATCTGGGAAGACTTGTAAGACTTGTATGAATTAATGAAAAGTGAAGTAAGCAACCTAGAGAACAATGTATATAGTAACAATGCTGTAAAAATAATCAATTCTGAAAAACAATAATTCTGAGCAACAAAATTACTCACCACAGTTCCAAAGAATTCATGAAGAAACATGATATCCACTTCCAACAGAGAACTGATGGATTAAGAATGTAGAGCAGAACCTATTTTCTCCTATTTCTTTCCCTTGTTCTTTTTTTTCTTGGAATATTACTAATATAGAAATTTATGTTGTGTATCAATACATATTTCAATGGATTTTATTGCTCTTGTTTTCTCAATGGTAAAAGGGGATAATTTGAAACAAAATAAAGAAAACTGAATTTTTTTTAAAAGTTATTAAATTATATTAAACAGTAAAACATTTCAAGAAATGTTTCTGAATTACCCACCTAATTACTAGACTCCAAGCTAGGCAATGGCTATGCAAAGACAAATAAAAAACCATCACTGCCTTCAAGGAACTTGTACTATTAACATCAATAAATTTGCAGATAATATTTAAGCTGAAAATCCCCCATGAAAAGCATATAATTTCCCTTACCTGAGACTTGATGTTAGACTTAAATACTAGAAACTGAATTTTCTTGATCTTGAAAAACCTAGAAATATCTGTGTATTTTTCCTCCACCAAGAAAATTACATTGTTCAAAAAATATTGATTATAGTGAGATAAGAACAGGAAGAAAAACAGCTTCTTTAAAATGAAGTTTTGTTCTAGGAGGAAAGTTAAAGTAGGAGATTTCTTCTTTTTTATATTAGGCTCTAAATATATACATATATATGTATGTATGTATAAACATAATTGTTTATCTGTACTTGGCTTAAGTATGAGTCATAAACAAGCTTCAGTTAAAAATAAAACAAACCCTCTTTGTGATTTATCCAGTGACAGAATTACTAAAACTTCTTTAGAGAGAAAAATGCTTTATTTTTTTCATTATGCTTATTATAGTACTTGTAATAAGAGTTTAAAAATATTGGTTGGATTAGATTTAGTAAAATATTCCTATGAAACTGTAGAATTCTTAGTATTTATTCATAGCCATATCTTTAATTTTGGACTATTTCTCAGTATTTCTGAAAGCAAATTTTAAATGATTCTGAATGACTGCACTCCATACATGAATTTACCTAAGTGAACTAAAAAATAGCTTACAATTCTTAGATTCATAATCCATACTTAAACACAAGGTGGTATTCCAGTTCCTTCCCATTTCCATTATGAGAACAATTTTGAAGTAGGCAAACTATTACTTAGTTATCTCCAGATCCTCTTTTCTGTAGGCATCTCACTTGGATCTGAATATCTTTATGTGTTTTTGCTTATTTCTCTAATATATCTTTTTTTAAGTTGTCAGGAAAGTATATCATAAATTCATGAACATTATAGCTGAACAAATTATTTTACTATGTTATTTGAATAAAGAAAATTATTTTAATTATAGGAATTGAGATATTCTCAAATTGAACAGTTTGTGGTGATCCCAGCCCAGACTTATTATTGACTTATAAGTGACAATTAGTCATTTCATAAATCATGCCTATGAGGCAGGTCTTTTTTTTTTTTTGCTTTTTCCTGAGGCAATTGAGGTTAAGTGACTTGCCCAGGGTCACACAGCTAGGGAATATTAAGTGTCTGAGATCAGATTTGAACTCAGGTCCTCCTGACTCAGGGCTGGTGCTCTATCCACTGCTCCACCTAGCTATCCCGAGGCAGGTCACTTTTAAGAGACTCAAATTTGATTGAGTCATGGTTAGCATGAAAGCATCACTGTGACACTGTAATGGTATGGAGGTGAAACTGAATTCTCAAAAGGCATGCAAAACAAATCGTAAGTTATAGCAGATCATACTAATAGAAACCAGATTTAAGGGTTCCAAAAGGGATATGGTACATGCAATGATTTTTATATATGGAGTCAAAAAACCTAGGTTTGAATCTTGATTGAACCAAGATTCAATGTTTATAAAATGTTTATAATGTTTATAAAACCTTAGAGGGGAAAATCACTCAACCTTGCTGGGACCTATCCTAACTATAAAACCAAGAAGATTTGAATTAATGATATGAAATTTTTTTCCTTCTCATCATTTATGATCAAAACAATTAGATTTCATTCAAGATCTAAGGTAGCTACATATGGACCAAACTAGATAAAAACTTTTAAAATATATAATTAATCTTCTTGAACTACTAAGATTAGGGAAAGATTTAAATTTGCATAAGATTATAGGGAGGTTATCCATTCCTGAGAGTCACAAATTCTTGAAGTAAGCAAGAATATTTGCCATAAGTAAATTCAAATATGTCTGAATATTTTAGCATGTTTGAATCTAAAATATCTAATATTTTATTCATTATCATCAATCTTAACAAAATATTTATATTCTGATTCTAGTAATTAATAAACAAGACAGTATTTAAACTAGAAAATAATAAATTTTGACAAAACTAGTCACTTGCATTTAAGAATCACTAATTGTTCTCTTTTGTGTCCCCTACGATTTTCTATTTTTAGCTACATGGGTATTCAACTAGGCACTTCAAAGAAATGGTTTAATGTAAAAAAACAGTATGAACAACCTGTTGCATGTATTTAATATTTATTTAACTATTTAAATTCTTTATTGAGATTCTCCTTTATTGAAGAGCTGAGGAATACTACTGATATGTAAAGACTGAACGTTAGGAGGACAAAGTTAAGATGGTAAAGAAAACTCAGGAAATTCCCAGATCCCTCCTGAATTTCCTTAGAAATAATGTTAAATCAAGCCTCCAAACGAATTCTAGGTGACAGAACTACAAAAAATAGAGTGAAGGACTTCAAAGAATTTCAAGAAAATCTTGTCTCACATAAAAGGGAGCACAGCCTAGCACAGGTAGTATCTGAGTAGGCCAGCAGGAGGCTCTTAGCCACAGCTCAAATAAGAAGCTAGGCCTCATGGTCCTGGCTCATCAGATAAGTGGCATAGCAGGTCAGCCATGAGGCCTGCACCCTCAGCTCATCAGTCAAATTGCCAACTCCAGAACCGTAGTTTTACTGGGCAGGCACCACCGACCAGGGGGCAAGGTGCCAGCCCTCAAGGCCCTGCTAGAAAACCAAATGACCAGGTTCCTGGACCACTGAAAGAAAGAAGGAAAGAAGAAAAAAAAAGAAAGAAGGAAAGAGAAAGAAAGAAAGGAAGGAAGGAAGGAAGGAAGGAAGGAAGGAAGGAAGGAAGGAAGGAA
>JAJPUD010006363.1:0-23083 GCA_023553655.1 Myrmecobius fasciatus
TCAGATCAAGTAAAAGCAAAAATAGATCTAATTAAAAGAAATAAGGAAAGAACTATATTTTCCTAAAGGATACCACAGACAATGAAGCAGTATCAATACTAAACATATATGCACCAAGTGGTATAGCATCCAAATTCCCAGAGAAGAAACTAACAGAGATGCAAGGAGAAATAGACAGTAATACTATACTAGTGGGGGATCTCAACCTTGCTCTCTCAGAATTAGATAAATCAAATCACAAAATAAATAAGAAAGAAGTTAGGGAGATAAACAAAAGGCTAGAAAAGTTAGGTATGATAGAAATCTGGAGGAAATTGAATGGTGATAGAAAGGAGTATACTTTTTTTCTCAGGAGTTCATGGAACTTATACGAAAATTGATCATGTGTTAGAGCATAAAAACCGCAAAATCAAATGTAGAAAAGCAGAAATAGTAAATGTACCCTTTTCTGATCATGATGCAATAAAACTCACATGTAATATAAGGCCAGGAGAAAATAGACCACAAGTTAATTGGAAATTAAATAATCTAATCCTGAAGAATGAATGGGTGAAAGAGCAAATTATACACACAATCGATAATTTCATCCAGGAGAATGACAATAAGGAGACAACATACCAAAATTTGTGGGATATGGCCAAAGAGGTTATAAGGGGTAACTTTATATCTCTAGATGCTTATTTGCATAAAATAGAGAAAGAGAAGATCAATGAATTAGGGTTACAATTAAAAAAAACTAGAAAAAGAGCAAATTAAAAACCCTCAAATACCAAATTGGAAATTCTGAAAATAAAAGGTGAGATTAATAAAATTGAAAATAAGAAAATTATTGAATTAATAAATAAAACTAAGAGTTGGTTTTATGAAAAAACCAACACGATAGATAAGCCTTTAGTTAATTTGATCAGAAAAAGGAAAGAGGAAAATCAAATTGTTAGTCTCAAAAATGATAAGGGAGAAATTTCCTCCAACGAAGAGGAAATTAGAGTCATAATTAGGAGTTACTTTGCCCAACTTTATGCCAATAAATTCAATAATCTAAATGAAATGGAGGAAAATCTACAAAAATATAGATTGCCCAGGTTAACAGAAGAGGAAATAAATTATTTAAATAGTCCCATTTTAGAAAAAGAAATAGAACAAGCTATTAATCAACTCTCTAAGAAAAAATCTCCAGGGCCAGATGGTTTTACATGTGAATTCTACCAAACATTTAAAGAACAATTAATTCCAATATTATACAAACTATTTGAAAAAATAGGGACAGAAGGTATACTACCAAATTCCTTCTATGATACAGATATAGTGCTGATAGCTAAACCAGGTAGGGTGAAAACAGAGAAAGAAAACTATAGACCCATTTCCCTAATGAATATTGATGCAAAAATTTTAAATAAGATTTTAGCAACGAGATTACAGAAAGTTATCTCCAGGATAATACATCTTGACCAAGTAGGATTTATACCAGGAATGCAGGGATGGTTCAATATCAGGAAAACTATCAGCATAATCAATTATATCAATAACCAAACTAACAAAAACCATATGATTATCTCCATAGATGCAGAAAAAGCATTCGATAAAATCCAATACCCATTCCTATTAAAAACACTAGAGAGTATAGGAATAAATGGGCTTTTCCTTAAAATGATTAGTAGCATCTACTTAAAACCATCAGCAAGTATCATATGTAATGGAGACAAACTAGAACCATTCCCAATAAGATCAGGAGTGAAACAAGACTGTCCACTGTCATCATTATTATTTAATATTGTATTAGAAATGTTAGCTTTGGCAATAAGAGAAGAAAAAGAGATAAAAGGAATTAGAGTAGGCAATGAAGAAACCAAATTATCACTCTTTGCAGATGACATGATGGTATACTTAGAGAACCCTAGAGACTCAACTAAAAAACTACTAGAAACAATTCACAACTTTAGTAAAGTTGCAGGATTCAAAATAAATCCTCATAAATCATCAGCATTTTTATATATTACCAACAAAGTTCAGCAGCAAGAGATAGAAAAAGAAATTCCATTCGGAATAACGGATGATAGCATAAAATATTTGGGAATCTATCTGCCAAGAAAATGTCAGAAACTATATGAACTAAACTACAAAACACTTTCCACACAAATAAAATCAGACCTAGTCAATTGGAAAAACATTAAGTGCTCATGGGTAGGCAGAGCGAATATAATAAAAATGATAATACTACCCAAACTAATTTACTTATTTAGTGCCATACCAATCAAACTCCCAAGAAATTATCTTACAGATCTAGAAAAAATAGTAGCAAAATTCATTTGGAAGACCAAAAGGTCAAGAATTTCAAGGAGATTAATGAAAAAAAAAGGCTGATGATGGTGGACTTGCTGTACCAGATCTAAAACTATATTACAAAGCAGCAGTCATCAAAACCATTTGGTACTGGCTAAGAAATAGTGTAGTCAATCAGTGGAATAGGATAGAATCACAAGACAAACTAGGCAATAACTATAGCAATTTAGTCTTTGATAAACCCAAAGACCCCAGCTTTTGGGATAAGTACTCACTATTTGGCAAAAATTGCTGGGATACTTGGAAACTAGTGTGCAAGAAATTAAGGCTGGACCCACACCTAACACCGCACACCAAGATAAGATCTAAATGGGTTCATGATCTAGATATAAAGAGTGATGTTATAACCAAATTAGAGGAACATAGGATAGTTTACCTCTCAGACCTGTGGAGATGGAATAAATTTATGTCCAAAGAAGATCTGGAACTCTTAATTGAACACCAGATAGGTAATTTTGATTATATTAAGTTAAAAAGTTTCTGTACTAACAAAACTAATGCAGACAAGATTAAAAGGGAAGCATCAAATTGGGAAACCATCTTTACATTTAAGGGTTCTGATAAAGGTCTCGTCACTAAGATATATAGAGAATTGTCTCACATTTATAAAAATTCAAGCCATTCTCCAATTGATGAATGGTCAAAGGATATGAACAAACAATTTTCAGATGATGAAATTAAAACTATTTATAACCATATGAAAAGGTGCTCCAAATCACTATTGATCAGAGAAATGCAAATTAAGACAACTCTGAGGTACCACTACACACCTGTCAGATTGGCTAAAATGACAGGAAAAGATAATGATGAATGTTGGAGGGGATGTGGGAAGACTGGGACACTGATGCATTGTTGGTGGAGCTGTGAACGGATCCAACCATTCTGGAGAGCAATTTGGAGCTATGCTCAAAAAGTTATCAAACTGTGCATACCCTTTGACCCAGCAGTGTTTCTATTGGGCTTATATCCCAAAGAAATCATAAAAGAAGGAAAGGGCCCCACATGTGCAAGAATGTTTGTGGCAGCTCTTTTTGTGGTGGCTGGAAACTGGAAACTGAGTAGATGCCCATCAATTGGAGAGTGGCTGAATAAATTATGGTATATGAATGTTATAGAATATTATTGCTCTGTAAGAAACGACCAACAGGATGATTTCAGAGAGGCCTGGAGAGACTTGCATGAACTGATGCTGAGTGAGATGAGCAGAACCAGGAGATTGTTGTACATGGCAACAACAGTGCTATATGAGGATCAGTTCTAATGGACATGACTCTCTTCAACAATGAAATGCTTCAAACCAATTACAATTGTTCAGTGAAGAAGGCCATATACACCCAGAGAGAGAGATGTAAAATGTGGACCACAACATAACATTTTCATGTTATTTCCTTTATTGGATTATTCTCTCTTTTAGATACGATTTCTCCTGAACAAAAAATGATGTGTGGCAATAACTATACATATATTCGATTTAAATATTCTAACATAATTATCATGTAGTGGATATCCTGCTATCTAGGGGAGGGGTGGGGAGTAGGGGGGAAAAATTTGTAACAGAAAGCTTTGTAAGGTTTAATGTTTAGGAATTACCCATACATATGTTTTGCAAATAAAAAGTATTAATAAAAAAAAATAAAAAAAGAATGTATGAGTCTCTTATGCTACTACTCTATTTTAAAAATGGAAACTGTTGTTTTTCAAATTATAAAAATAAAATTAAAAAATAAATTAAAAAATAAATTTTAATGAATAAATAAATAATTGGAAACTGTTGATGGAATCCTACTCCCCTTAAAAACTTTGTACATTCTGCCAGATATAATTCTGCCAGAGCCAGTGGTCCATATCTGAAGCTCCCAAAGCAGGTGCACAGACTCATATTTAGAAGAGAAGATAGGAATAGAGTATAGCATGAAACTAGTGCCCAGGCAGTCTAGGGTACTGATAAACTAGGATAACAATCAGAAGTGAAGAAATCTTATTGTAATTATTTTTATGTAGCCATTGATTTTGTTTTTCCCGAAACATCTACCAATATACCATTCCCATAATACCAGTCTGCAGACTGCTAACAAGTGTCTTTCTTTATGTGTGCATTTCTCTGATTGTGACTTCCTTTATCATTCCCTCTCCTGCTCCTATTTCTCACTTTCACTTTTATTTACCCCATCTATTTCTTTCTCTTTCCCTCCACCTCTTTCCATCCCTCTGTTAGTCCATTCAGTCTTTGACCTCCCTACTTCTCTTTTCTTCCCCACTTCCTTTTTCTCTTCTCCTTCCCTTTGCTTTCCTTCCATCTCTTCTGTCCTTCTCTGTGTCTCTGTCTTTATACACACACACACACATACACACACATATACACACATGCACACACACACACACACATGCACATTAATGTTCAAGGATTCCTGTGGTACTATAAGTGGAAGAATGCATATAAACACTTTATAATAAAGTAACAATGAATGCTTAAAATCCTTTCCCCATTCTTATTGAAAAGTTCATAGCAATATTAATAATATTTCTCCCCTCTTCTGGGGCATCTTGAACTGAAAACCTAGCTCCCTTCCCAAACAAATTGATACTAGAACATTGTCCTTTGAAAGCCAAAGTTAAGTCTGAGTTCAACTATGATCCTGATATGTCATGTCTTGGGAAATCAGAGAATGTTACAAGGTTAAGAGACTTTAATATGAAGAAGATTTAGAAAAGCTGTTCAGGAAGTATCATTGTTGCTACATGGATAAGTGTGCTGTAGTTACATGAAGTTTCCCAACTCAAATTTTGATAAAGCCATTTGTTTACAATATTGCCAATTGATATTTCCTGATGTGGTCCTATCCTGGAAAAGACTAAAGGCACAGAATTGTTCAAACTAGAATATAAGTATTTGCCCCAGCTTTACAGCAAACGCAAGTGGCTGATATCCAAAACAAGAAACTTTAGGAAGAGTGACCATGCTAATCATCACCATTTTACTGGGATTAGCTAGTTGTGTGATTTATGGTAAATTCTGCCACTGGCAAAATATTCAGCTGTGTTATAAATATGTGGGATGAAAATTTGGCAAATTATTTTCTATCATGCTTCATATTCTTTATCTGCTGATATGAAAATACCATTCTAGTTGACAGGGTTCTCACTGAAGTTACTACCTAGTTGAGGAAGTGTTAGTTGATATAATAGTTGGGTTCCTAAAGTGGTGACAACTGCAGATAAACTAAAAATTCCCTTTGTTAACTATCTCTTTCCATATAAGTCTCTCAAACATTCAATCTCCAAAAGGACCAATTTCACATAAAGCTGGAAACAAGGCCAACAGAGAGCAAATTCAACAAGTTCCTGAGATTGAAGTAGACATCTAGATCTCTGGCAGAATTAGGTATTATTGCAGGTAATATGAAATGTGACCTATCCATGTAAGCAACTAATTTACTCAAACTGAGTAAATTAGCAATAAGAAACATGAAGTTTCTGGTCAATATGTCAATATGTTATTCATATTGTTAACATAAGGATATTTTATGGAAATACTTTAGACTGAAGATAATGAATTCATAAAGGTAACAAAATATTAGAACATAAAATGTGTTTTTAGTAGCACCAGAGCTACAAAGTTAAAAAGCTATTGGTTACCACTGAACTCCATGTTGGTTGGTTTTGCTTAACTTTATGATAATAGAGGGTTGTTCCATTATTCCCAATGGATAGAGGGAAATGTTTAATATATAAAAAGAAATTACATTAATAATTTATTTTTAAAGAAAAGTGAATGGGGAAGGTTGAAAGGTACAGTAGGAAAGAGATAAGGAATCTGAGTGATGAAAAATATCAAATAATGGGCGTGGAATCAGAAAGATCAATTTCAAATATCTCTATGTGACTCTAGCAAGCTACTCAATCTCTGTTTGTTTCAGTTTCCTCAACATGGGGATAAGAACCACAATCATGTCCAATTGTTATTACAAGAATAAAATTAGAACTTTTGTGAAGTGTTTGTTACAGAATACTTTTAATAATTTTTAGGAGACATAGCCAAGACATCAGAGAGTAGACAAGTCTTTGTCTGAGCTCTTCCTGGCTTCCCTCAAAATCAAAACCAGATTAAGTCTCTGAATGGGTTTTTGAAACAACAGAACCCAAAAATATTTCGACCATAACAAATTTCCATGAGAAGATATTTTTGAAAATTTTTGGGAATTTTTTTTTTCTTAACTGACTAAAGGGTAGGTGGCCCAGCAGAGGTGCAGTGCAGAGAGACACAGGGTGGAGATACCTCTGAACATGGGGAAAATCTATTGGGAGTCTCAACCACAATACTGCAGCATTGACTACTCTTTCCTAGTTCAAAAGCCAGTGAATCAGCAGATTAGCTGTGAAGCCTCTAATTCAATTACAAAAGGTAAATATTCAGCCCTTGAATCAGAGCATAATAAGCAGAACATGGCTATACTCACAGATCACTGGCCCCAGGGCAACATGGAGCTACTGTTGCATATAGAGGAAGCTTGGGCTACTCTACCCCTTGCCATTACAATCAAACTCAACCTGTAAAAATGTACAAAATAACAAAAGAAATTCTGAATGGAAACAGAGAAGAACAGACCTCAAACCCTGAGGACACTAAAGGCAAAACATCTGCAGATAAAGCCTCCAAAATGATATGAGTTGCTTGGAAAAAAATTTTAAAATGATTTTAAAAGGGTTAGAAGAAAAATGGAGAAAGTAAATGAGAGCTTTGGAAAAAGGAAACAAATTTTCTGAAGAAAATCAGTCCTTAAAAAATAGATTTAGTGAAAAGTAAAAGAAAACAACTACTTGAAAAATAGAATTGGTGAAATGGAAAAAGAGAATATTACTCCTAAAAAATATAATTGATGAAATGGAAAAAATCTAATGAACAAAACAGCTCTTTTAAGAGTTCAAATGGCCAAATGCAAAAGGAAATAAAAAAGTAACTGAATAATAATAATTCATTATCATTAGAATTGAAAAAATAGAAATGAATGACTCAATGAGATAGCGAGGACTAGTCAAACAAAAGCAAGCAATGAAAAAAGAAGATATTGTAAAATAGCTTATCAGAAAAAAAACAATTGACCTGGAAAATAGATCCAGGAAAGACAATTATTAAAATTATTGGACTACCAGAAAACCACAATGAAAAAAAAAAGTCTACAAAACACCATTCAAGAAATCATCAAAGAAAACTGACTTGATGTCCTAGAACCAGGGGGGCTGCTAAAAGAGACTGCAAAATGAAAATTTTAAGGAATATCATAGCTAAGTTTTAGAGTTATCAGATCAAGTATAAAATACTGCAAGCAGGCAGAAAGAAACAATTCAAATATCAAGGACACACAAGCAAAAGTACCTAGGACCTAGCAGCTTCCACTTTAAAGGATCAAAGGACCTGGAATATGATATTCTGAAAAAAAAAAAGAAACTTGGACTACAGCTAAGAATCAACTATCCATCAAGATTAAGCATCTTTTTTTCAAGGAAAAAGATGAATATTCAATGAAATAGAAGATTTTCATTTATTTTTATGGAAAAAATCATAGCTTAGCAGAAAATGTGATCTTCAAGCAATTTGGAACTATGCTACAAAAGTTAACAAACTGTGCATATCCTTTGATCCAGCAGTGTTTCTATTGGGTCTATATCCCAAAGAGATCTTAAAGGAAGGAAAGGGACCCAGATGTGCAAAAATGTTTGTGGCAGTCCTTTTTGTAGTGACTAGAATCTGGAAACTGAATGGATGCCCATCACTTGGAAAATGGCTCAATAAATTATGGTATATGAATGTTATGGAATATTGTTGTTCTGTAAGAAACAACCAACAAGATAATTTCAGAGAGGCCTGGAGAGACCTGCATGAACTGATGCTGAGTGAAATCAGCAGAACCAGGAGATTATTTTACATGGCAACAATAAGACTATATGATGATCAATTCTGAAGGAAATGGTTCTCTTCAATAATGAGATGTTTCAAACCAGTTCCAGTTGTTCAGTGAGGAAGAAAGCCAAATAATCCCAGGGAGAGGCCTATGGGATCTGAATCTGGACCACAACATGGCATTTTCACATTTTCTATCCATGTTTGCTTACAATATGTTTTCCTTCTCAGGTTTTTTTTTCCCTGTATAGCAAGATAACTATAATTATAACTATAACTATATATATATGACTATATATATATGTATATGTATATGTATATATATATATGTACGTATATGCACACACACATTCGATCTGTCAAATATTTTAACATAATTAACATGTATTGGACTTTCTGCCATCTTGGGGAAGGGGTGGAGGGTAGGAGGGAAAAAAAATTTAAGAGAAAGCTTTGCAAGGTTCAATGTTGAAAAATTACCTATGTATATGTATTGCAAATAAAAAAAGAAAGAAAAATTACCCATGCATGTGTTTTGCAAACAAAAAGCTTTAATAAAATAAAATTTTAAAAAATAAAGTATGATATTCAAAAATACAGAACACAAGAGAAGCATAAAAAGGGAAGAATGAAAGAACAAAATATGATTGTTTTAAAGGTTAAAATGTTTACAACCCTATATGAGAGTATGATATGTTTAACTTGAAAACTTGACTTTGTTGCAATGATATAAAAAAGAAATTAGAGGTGGAAAATAGATTGCACAGGAAGGAGAGGAGAGGGGATATCACATGAGATAAATTACATCATATGAAGATGCAAAAAACACTTGTTACAAATATGGGGATGAAAGGAGGGATATAAACATTATATGAATTTTAATCCCATAATATTTTGCTCAAAGAGAGGACATCTGACATATTTAGTTTAATAGAGAAGTTTATTTTACACTAAGGGAAGTGGAGGGGGAAAGGGAAAGGAAAGGGAGAACCTAATAGAATGGAGAACAGAAATAGAAGAGGAAAGGAATAAGAAAGGGGGTATAAAATGGGAAGGCTGTTTGAGGGAGGTAGTGGTCAAAAGGAAAACATTTGAGAGGAGGGAAAGGGGGAAAGGAAAGAGAAAAGTATAACAGGGAAAATAAGATGAGGGAAATATAGAGTTTGTAATTTTAACTGTGAATGTAAATGGGATAAACTCTCCCATAAAATGGAAATAGAGGACTGGCTTAAAAGTCAGATTTGCACAATATGCTGTTTACAAGAAACACATGTCAAGCAGAGTGATAAATAAAAAAGTAAAGGCAAGAAGCTAGAGCAGAATCTATTATGTATCAGCTGAAGTAAAAAAAAAAAATAGCAGTGGTGTTGATCCTGATCTCAGATCAAGCAATAGAAAAAATAGGTATGAGAAAACTGCATCTTGCTAAAGGGAACCATAGATAATGAAGTAATATCAACATCAAACATAGCATCAAGTGGTACAGCATCCAAATTCCTAAAGGAGAAGTTAAGAAAGCTGGGAGAAGAAATAGACACCAAACTATACTAACAGGAGATCTCCATATTGCTGTATCAGAACTAGATAAACTAAAACAAAATTATAAACAAGAAAGGAGTTAAGGAGCTAAGTAGAATTTTAGTTTAGTTAAGTATGATAAACCTTTGGAGAAAAGTTAATGGAAACCAAAAGGAATGTATTGTTTTCTCAGTGGTATATGGAATCTACACAAAATTTGACGATGTATTAGAGCAAAAAATCCTCAAAATCAAATGTAAAAAGGAAGAAATAATAAGTGCATCTTTTTCAGATTATAATACAATAAAAATTATATGTAACAAAGGTCCAAAAAATAGCTCAAAAATTAATTGGAAACTAAATAATCTAATACAAAAGAATGAGAAAATGAAACAACAAGACATAGACACAATTGATAATTTCATTCAAGAGAATTAAAATAATGAGATAGCATACAAAACTTTGTGAGATGGAGTTAAAGCATTTCTTAGTGAAAATTTTATATCTCTTCATGCTTACTTGCATAAAATAGAGAAAGAGAAGATTGGTAAATTGGGCATGCAACTAAAAAATCTAGAAAAACAACAAATTAACCCTGTAATGAGATAATAAATTTGAAATTTCTGAAAATAAAAAAGATTGATAAGATTTAAAGTAAGAAAACTATTGAATTAATAAACAAAACTATGGTTTAGGAAATAACGAACAAAATAGATAAATAATTAATTAGAACAGAAAAGGGAAAGAAGAAAATCAAATTGCTAGTATCAAAAATGAAAAGGGTGATCTCTCCAACAATGAAGAGGAAATCATAGCAATAATTAGGAACTATTTTGTCCAACTGTATAGCACGAAATCTGATCATCTAAGAGAAATGGATGATGAGGAATTCATTGAAAACTTGTTCTATTCAAAGTAGGATGTTACTTCATTTTAGAACATATCAAAATGGATCATTCCTAAAACTTTTACATTTTCAGTAACTGCTAGAGCATCTTCACTGAATTGTACTATACCAATTTATGAATGATTATAACTTCATTTGTATCTCTCTGCAGTACTTCTAGACCCAGAATTAGTCTCAAGTAGAGCTGTAAGGGCCAGTGATAGTGATTTTAGGACATTCTTGATCAGTCATTAAAGTACTTTCAGAGAGCTGCATAAAGTCTGCTACTTCAAAACAAAGATTTAGAATAAGGCAGTTGGAATCATTATGAGCCAACAAATTATCCCTTTGCATAATGTTAAATATTGTTGAAAAATTGATTACAAAACTAATCCCTCATACAAAAAGTCAAATTTTGTTGTTTTTTTTTCTTACAGTTATGAAGCAAATTAAAAAGCCTTTTCCTGCAAGAAATCCACTTTTCTGAGCCTCTTAACACATTGAGTATTGCCAAATATGTTCTATAAGAATCAATTTGAAACTGTGATAACATTCAACTTATTTATCTATAATGTAGGACCTCAATGTAGGTAAGATGTTGAAGTATCACATTTGTAGTTGAAAAATCTTATTAAAATCCTGACTTTTACAGGCTATGTGATCATGAGAAATCCTATCATAAATTCATCCATGTGTAGGTTTCTCTGTAATCCCTCTGAGATTGACTATTCCCATGGTTGATCAACTTTGCCAGTTTTCTGGGGAAGGGGTAAAAAAGTCAACATTATTTGCTTTGAATTTCATTTATTATTTGATACTTTATATTATATTATTGCTAATTTAATACAACTTTTGATAACTATTTGTGAATTTTTTTAATTAAAGGTTTTTATTTTCAGAACATATGAGTAATTTTTCTACATTGACCTTTGCAAAATTTTTCCCTCCTTTTTTCCCATCCCCTTGCCTAAATGGCAGGTAGTCTAATGCGTGTTAGATATGTTAAAATATATGATAAATCCAATATATGTATACATCTCTATAGTTAGCTTGTAGCACAAGAAAAATAGGATCTAGAAAGAGAAAGAAAAAAAACAACTAAGAAGGAAAACAAAATGCAAGCAAATCTCCACAGAAAGCATTAAAATGCTATATTGTGGTCCACACTCAGTTCCAATAGGCCTCTCTGGATGTATCTGGCTTTCTTCATCACTGAACAATAAGAACTGATTTGAATCACCTCATTGTTGAAGAGAACCATGTCCACCAGAATTGATCATCGTACAGTCTTCTTGCTATGTATAATGATCTCCTGGTTCTGCTCATTTCAGAGCATGTTCATGTAAGTCTCTCCAGGCCTCTCTGAAGTCATCTTATTGTCATTTCTTACAGAATAATAATATTCCATGACATTCATATGCCATAACTTATTCAGCCATTCTCCAATTGATGGACATCTCTTCAGTTTCCAGTTTCTTGCCACTACAAAAAGGGCTGCCACAAACATTCTTGCACATATGGGTCCCTTTCCCTCCTTTAAGATCTCTTTGGGATATAAGTGCAGTAGAAACAGCTAGGTCAAAGGGTATGCACACTTTGATAACTCTTTGAGCATAGTTCCAAACTGCTCTCCAGAATAGTTGGATCCATTCACATTTCCACCAACAATGTATCAGTGTCCTAGTTTTTCCACATCCCCTTCAACATTTGTCTTTTTCTTTTCCTGTCATCTTAGCCAATCTATGAGGTATGTAGTGGTATCTTAGAGTTGTCTTAATTTGCATTTCTCTCATCAATAGTGATTTGCTGTTTGTGCATTTTTAGGCTTTTGTTTGGGAATAGATTTTGATCATATCTTAAGATAATTTTATTTACATCAAACTTTGTCACCAATATTTTAAGCTGAATATTTTGGTGTGTGCAAAACTTTTCAATTTCATTTAGTTCAAATTATATAATTTATTTTTCATAATTGTTTCTATCCTTTGGTTAAGAATTCATCACGTACCAATAGCTGCAAAAGATATTTGATCTGATTGACTTCTAGTATTTTTATTGTACAGTATTTAATATTAAGATCATTTTATTCTTTTTTAGTTTATTGAGAAATATAGTATAAGATATTTATGTAAACCAAGTTTCTGCAAGGCAACTTCATAATTTTCCCAGAAGTTAAAAAAATCTGGAGATATTTCATCTAAATAAATTGGGTTTTGGCTATTGAGCACAAGATTATTGACTTAGTATTTCTGATTTTCCCTTGGGTAATCTATGTCATTAATCTATTTTTGTCTATTTAACCAGTGCAAAAAAAAATTTATATTATAGTTTGAAATCTAGAAATCCTATTCCCATTTCATTACTAACTTTAAAAGAATTTCCTTTAATATTCTTTAATCAAGATCATTTGTTTCTCAAAATGGATTTTTAAAATGTTTCATCTAGCTATGTAAAGCTCTATAAACTATCTCCTTGGCAATTGAATTGGCATAAAATTAGAAATGCAAATTAACTTTGGTATTATTATCATTGTTATTGTGCTTGCATGGCACAGCCATGAACACTGAATAATCTTCCAGCTATTTAGATTACTATTTATTTCCTTTTGTAACATTCTGTAATGAAATCTATACAAATATCAAGTATGCTTTTGGAAACTGATGCTCATATGCATTTTGTAATTATTCTGAATGAGATTCCCTTTTCTGTAACTATCATCTGGACTTTATTATTACATAGGAATGCTATTGATTTTTGAAACTTGCTATTTTGTATCTTACTACTTTGTTGCAGTGAAACAGCCTTTTCTTAAAGAGCTTGCTAAATAGAAAAGAGAAAGGAAAAAAGTTAATTATAAGATGAATAATTTTGATCACATTTAATTAAAAAGAGTTAAACAAATAAATGTAAACTGGGACAAAAACTGTTATAGACATTTTGTTATATATAGCTGTCACATTTAAAATATATAAAGAGCTTTATCAAAGCTATAAGAATACAAACTATTTACTAATTGATAAATGATGAAAGGATATGAAGGGACAGTTTTCCCATGAAGAATATATGTATGGAGAGAGAGAGAGAGAGAGAGACAGAGAGAGAGAGAGAGAGAGAGAGACAGAGAGACAGAGAGTCATATGAAAAAATGCTCTAAATCATTATTGATTAGAAAAGTACAAATTAAACAACTTTGAAATGTGGCTAAAATGATAGAAGGAAAAAGTGACAAATATTGTAAGGCATGTGGAAAAATAAGGATACATTAATTGCTAGTGAAATGATCCAATTACTGTAGGGAGCAACCTGAAATTATGCTCAAAGAGTTATTATGCTGCCTGTACCCTTTGACCCAGCAAGATCACTACTTTGTCTATCTCCCAAGATAACTAGCAGAAAAGGGAAAAAAGTTTTATATTTTAAAACGTTTATAGCTGCTCTCTTTGTGGTGGCAAAGAACAGGAAATTGTAGAAATACCTATCAATTGGGTTATCTCTGAACAAGTTTTGGTATGTGATTGTGATGGAATATTACTGTGCTATAAGAAATAATGAACTCAATGATTTTAGAAAAACATGGAATAACTTTCATGAAATAATAAAGAAAAATGAGCAGACCCAATAAAATATTATATACCATAATAAATAATATTATTTTAAGAATACCTAATGTAAATAAACTATGTTGACTATTATAAATATCCAAATTAAGCATAAAGGACATATATAGAGACATATGTACTCAGAGAAAAAATCTGATAAATAAAAGTATGCATAGAATAATATTTTTGTTTAATGGTAGACATGTCTAAGAGAGGAAAGAAAAAATATACATAATAATTTTGTTGTATATTTGAAAAGGATAGAAAGTGATACATAGTAGATATCTAGTTCCATATGAAATCATCTTCTTTGTACTATGTTATGTAAATACTTGTTTTATTCCATAAATTAAAATATAATTTAATTTAAAAAGAGAGAAAAAGATTCCCACCTGGAGCAAACCATTGCACTTCCAAAAAACTCTGCTAATATTTTTTTTTCTTTGCTTTTGTCTAAATATGCATTTTTGCAACTTTCACCATGGCACTCAATTTCCTTTTGTTCTGTTTTAAAATTATAACATTGTGAGGAGGCTAGAAAGAGACACATATGATGAAGAACATTGAAAGGCAGTCTTAGGACTGGTAGTTTGGCAAGTGCTAATTCCTAATCTTACTAGTCAGACTGAGACCTGTCAAAAATCTTAGCTTAAAAAGGCTAAAGTCTCATAAAAGCCTTATCCAGGACCACCCACAGCACACTGATACATAGCTTTCCACTGGCTCCAGAGGAGAATGAGGCTGGTAACTTTGAAGAATTCTCCATAATTAAATCTTATTTACATAGCTACCACAGCATCACTTTCCTGATGTTATGGTCCTCTTTGAGAATGAAGGACAAGATGGGCAGAGCCAAAATGTCAGAGAGCAGACACAACTCTCTGTTATCTCCTCCAACCTTCTTTCAAATGAACAGCAGATTAAGCCTCTAAACTGTTTTTGGAGTCACAGAACCCCCAAATATTTGGAGTACAATATATTCCCAGAAGAAGATACCTTGGAACAATTTCATAACAGGTGTGTTTCTATCAGGCTTGGGGGCAATCTGCTGAAACCAGATTGCAGCACAGGGAGCCCAGGGCAGGAATCTGGAGCAGAGATTCAGAGTGTTGGAGTTTCCATGCACCTAGGAATCTTCTCTGAATTTTTTAGGCCACCTGGACTGAGTGCAAGCAGGTGGTTTGGCAGATTTGGTTTGTGTAAAAGACAAATTGTAAACCACTGAGCCCCAGAAGAACACTGGATCTAGCCACCATTACCCAGCACTGGAAATCAATCAGAAGGACTGCCTCAGGGCAAATTAAAGCAGTTGTTGCTCCTTTGCATTGAACAGACCTCAAGCCTTAAGAAAATGAAAAAAAAAAAAAAAAAACCTCTCACCAGAGACAGCTTTGATGGAGAGAGAGAAGAACAGAGCTCAAATCCTGAGTTTCATAAAAGCAAAACAATCCCAGAAGCGGCCCCAAAGAGAGACATGAGCAGGTCTCCATTTCACAAGGCTTTCCTCAAAAATTGCATAAAGGATCTTCAAAGAGAGTTAGAAGGAAAATGGCGAAATGAAATGAGATCATTGCAAAATGGAATGGAAAAAAATGTAACAAAGAATGCAATGAACAAAAAAATTTAATTGGCCAATTTCAAAAGGAGCTAAAAAATGTAGCTAAAGAAAATAATACACAAAAATTAGAACTGAACAAATGGAAATGAATGGTTCAATAAGATGTCAAGAATCAGTCCAACAAAAACAAAAAAATGAAAAAAATAGAAGAAAATATGAAATATCTCCTGGGAAAAACAACTGTCCTGAAAAATAGTTCTAGGAGAGACAATCTAAGGATAATTGGGCTTCCTAGACATTATCTTACAAGAAATCATAAAAGAAAACTGCCCTGATATGTTAGAATCAGAAGGGAAAATAGCCATCAAAAGAATCCACTGATTACCTACTGAAAGAGACCCCAAAATTAAATCTCTAAGGAATATAGTGGCTAAATTCAAGAACTATCATACCAAAGAAAAGGCATTATAAGCAGTCAAAACAAAACAATTTAAATAGCAAGAAACCAGAATTAGAATTACCCAGGAGCTTGCATCTTCCATCTTAAAGGATAGAGGGACCTGGAATCTGATATTCTGAAAAGCAAAGGACCTGGGATTACAAACAAGAATAAGCTATCCAGGTAATATGAGCATTGTCTTTCAGGGGAGAAGATGGAAAACACCGGAACTGAACAAAAAATTTGATCTTCAAACACAGAACTCAAGAGAAGCATAAAAAGGTAAAACAGGAAAGAACTCTTAATAACTTTATTTCTGTTATGGGCATACTTAGAGAATGCGGGTATAATTTGATTTACTTATGATATTATGAAAAAAACTAGATATGGGAAGGGGATCATACTGGAAAAAGAGGGGAAAGTAAGTAAAATAAAGGAAATTGCATCTCACAAAGAGGCAAAGAAAATCTATTATAATTGAGGAAAAGGAGGGAAAGGGATGAGCATTTTGTGACTCTTACTCTCATCAAATTAGGTTCTCAGAGAGAATTTCAGACATCTGATTTTACAAAGAAAATTATCTCCTCTTATAGGGAAGTGGGAGGGAAAGGGGGAAAAGAAAGGGAAAGACTAATAGAAGAAAAAAACAGAAGAATTAGGGGAAAGGTAAATAAAGGAGGAAGGGCTCTAAATGGGGAGAACTTTGAGGGAAGTGATCAAAAACAAATTACTGGGGAGAAGAAAAGGTGAATAGGAAAGAGAAAAACATAACATTACATAAATAAAATGGCAGGAAATACAAAATTAGTTATTTTAACTGTGAACGTGAATGGGATGAACTGCCCCATAAAATGGAAGCAAGTAGCAGACTGTAATAAAATCCAGAATCCTAAAATATGTTGCTTACAAAAAAACACTTTTAAAGCATAGTGATACATACAGACTGAAGATAAAGGGCTGGAGAATATATTATGCTTCAAAAAAACAAAAAAAGCAGGGATAGCAATCCTGATCTCAGATCAAGTTAAAGCAAAAATAGATGTAATTAAAGAACTAGGGAGGAAACTATATTTTGCTAAAGCTAACCAAAGATAAAGCAATATCAATACTAAACATATATGTACCAAATGGTATAGCATGGAAATTCCTCTCAACCTTGCTCTCTCAGAAGTAGATAAATAGAACAACAAAATAAATAAGAAAGAAGTTAAGGAGGTAAACAAAATGTAGAAAAGTTAGATATGATAAATCTTTGGAGAAAATTAAATGGAGACATAAAGGAGTTTACTTTTTCTAAGCAGTTCATAGTACTTATACAAAAATTGACCATGTTAGGGCATAAAAACCTCAAAATCAAATGCAGAAAGGCAGAAATAGTAAATGCATTTTTTTCAGATCATGATGCAAGAAAAATCATATGCAATATAAAGCTAGGAGAAAATAGACCAAAAAGTATTATCCTAAATAAATAATCTTATTCTAAAGAATGAATAGTTAAAACAGCAAATCATAGACACAATTAATAATTTCATTCAAGAGAAAGACGATAATGAGACAACATACCAGAATTTGTGGGATGCAGCCAAAGCAGTAATAAGCCTAAGTACACAGTTTGCTACTATGTCACATGCTGTAATACATGGGCATTTGGAAAATCCTTCTTGGAAGAGATCTTATTCTTTCATTGCCTAAAAAAGTCATTTACTGGATATTGTCTTGTGTCAAACCATCTGGACAGGGAATTGGCAATCTGGGAAAGGAGTGCAATGAAGTGTTTTGTGCTTCACTAATGCTGGACGATGCCTACCAATCAAACTCAAGTAGATGTGCAATTTTATAAATTGCCTCCTGTGCATCAAAAGAATCAGATGAGAGGAGGTATCAAGTTTGGTTCACCACAGCAAACAAAATTGGGAGGGAAATGCAAAACTTCACTTAGTATTATGCCCTTAATCTTTCATGAATAAAGGCATCATAGAGCATCATTAGCATGTGACTCAAAATATGTGACTTCTGCATTTTGATAGTTTTAACTCAATCTTAAAATAAAAAACTAAATTTGAAAAAACTAATGTAAAAAGAATCAGTAATTTCACTAGCATTGGTACCTCCTTTCTTAGAGTTTGATCCATCAACTTAGGGAAGCATTTATCTTGATAAAAATATTCAATAATTTTATTATTATTATTATTATAGATAGCATTTAGGTAACATTTACTAAATATCAGGCACTAAACTAAATGTTTTAAAAATATCTTCTTTAATGCTCACAATCACTCTAGGACTTAGGTACTGTTATTATCCCTATTTTGCAATTCAGGAAACTTAGAGGTTAAATATTTGACCAAAATAATATAGGTAGTAATTGTCTGAAGTTTGATTTGAACTCATATCTTTCTTACTTTCAGCCAAGCATTATCCAACATCACCTATTATTTAATTAAACAAATCTCGGTTGGAGAAGGGGTATTACCTGAAGTGCAAAGATGTTAAAGTAGTATGTGCAGGCATATATACTTCAAGATGAGAAATGGGATTTGTATAGGAGTGCTCTTTATGATTCTAAATCAAATCCAAAACTTACAACATAGGAAAAAGACATGTACATTACAGTAAATAAAACTTTATTTCACCTAAAAGGATATACAAAAATAGAGGGATTCATCAGATCTATAATTCCATTGATATAAGCAATTCACGAGCTAATAATAAAACAGCTAATATCCCTAACAACTCAGGTCATAATCTTCTCCATATAGTCTTAGTTGCTTAAAGCATAGTTGCGTAAAGCAATGATGATTTAATTTAATTTCCCAAGGTTGTTTAGCCAGTATGCATCAGAGAGTGGACTTAAACCCAAGTTTTCCTGGGTTAGAGTGTAATTCTATCATGCAACAGTTGCTTCTTATATTAAAATGTTCTAAATATTTAAGAAGAAAATGGTTCTTGCCCTTAGCAAATTTACAATTGAATTTTTCAGTGCAACATTCCATCAAAGAATTATTCTAAATTTAATAATATCAGTAGAGAAGACACTGGGTTTTCAAAAGAGGTGCCAATATAGTGCAAACTCCAATAGGTCATCCCAAATTGGAGTTGAGTTATATGCTGTACTATTCATCTATGTATAAGAAGTTGTTCTTAGTAATTTTAGATAAAGAAGTAGACAAATTAGATATGAAATAGTTTTCAGAGGTTCAGAAAAAACATTAATCATTTTTGTACCCCAAACTTCATGAGATAGTCTACTGAGAAATAAGCCAACACAAAAAGAATGGATTCTTAAACAGAGTCAAATATTAATATAAAGTTCAAAGACAAGAAATAGATGATTGGGGGGAAGCAAAAAAAAACACAAAAATAATCTAACCATAATAACTTACTATGACTACAGGAAACATCAAAAAAGTCAGAAAAAGAAAATTATGTCAGTATAGTCACAAATAAAATCACAAATAAATGTGAATTGGACAAAAGCTGAACAAAAATTCCTGAAAGAGCTAAAAATTATTTTCAAAATCACATAAGAGTGCTAGATAAAGCATTGGGAAGAGAAAAGAGAACAATGCGAAAAAACTATGAAAAGACTGTTAAAAGGAGAGGATTGAAAGTATAGACACTGGAGTTGAGAAAGTTGCTTAAAAAACTATTACAAAGATATAGTACACACAGAAAAGCCATCTGGCCCCTTGAAGACACTTCTGGATTTTCCTGTTAAAGGGAATTCTCTTCCAGTCTTTTGGTTGTTTATTTCTCTTTAGAAATGTCAGGTGTCAGTAGATTTATAAAATAATTTGTGTTTATTATCAACTTCATATTCTGGGAATTGGCTGCATGATCTGGGAGTATCAACATTGCACAGATCAGCAAACATACTCAAGAGATCATCTATGGAGAAACTGCTGATCTCAATATGTATGTATCAATAAATCTCTCGATACATGAAAAGGTGCTCCAAATCACTATTGATCAGAGAAATGCAAATTAAGACAACTCTGAGGTACCACTACACACCTGTCAGATTGGCTAAAATGACAGGAAAAAATAATGATGGATGTTGAAGGGGATGTGGGAAAACCGGAACACTGATACATTGTTGGTGGAACTGTGAATGGATCCAACCATTCTGGAGAGCAATTTGGAGCTATGCTCAAAAAGTTATCAAACTGTGCATACCCTTTGACCCAGCAGTGTTTCTATTGGGCTTATATACCAAAGAAATCTTAAAGGAGGGAAAGGGACCCACATGTGCAAGAATATTTGTGGCAGCCCTTTTTGTAGTGGCAAGAAAATGGAAACTGAATGGATGCCCATCAATTGGAGAGTGGCTGAACAAATTATGGTATATGAATGTTATGGAATATTATTGTTCTGTAAGAAACGACCAGCAGGATGATTTCAGGGAAACTTGGAGAGACTTGCATGAACTGATGCTGAGTGAAATGAGAAGAACCAGAAGATCATTATACACAGCAACAACAATATTATATGATGATCAATTCTGATGGTCACGGCTCTCTGAAACAATGAAATGTTTCAAACCAGTTCCAATTGTTCAGTGAAGAAAGCCATATATACCCAGAGAGAGAGATATGAAATGTGAACCACAACATATCATTTCCATGATCTCTATCAATGTTTGCATTGTGTTTCCTTTCTCAGATATTTTTTGTTCATGTAAATAACAATTGTTCTTGCACAGTAAGATAAGTGTGGAAATATGTATACATATATTTGACTTGTCAAATATTTTAATATAATTAACATGTAGTGGACTTCCTGCCATCTAGGGGAGGGGAGGAAACTAGGAGGGAAAAATTTGTAACGGAAAGTTTTGTAAGGATCAGTGTTGAGGAACTACCCATACATATGTAATGCAAATAAAAAGCTTTTAAAAAATAAATAAATCTCTTGATAGCTGTGGGCACCATTATGAAGATCTTTGGTTTCCTGGGATTCTGTAGTGCTATGAAGGAAAGTCTTTGCATGCTGCTCTTTGGTCATCAGTTTACTTTTGATAGTACTTATTCAGATTGTCACAGGTACAGTAGACCTTGTCTTCCAATCCAAGACTGAGAAATCATTTAGAAAGCCCTTTTAGGATGAAATGAAAAAATTTGACTCACTGTGATTTGAAATGTGATATATTTTAGAAGACCCTGGACAAAATGCAAAAAAAGTGTTGAAATGCTGTGGCCTGATTATTGGAGCTGCTGACTGAGGAAAGAATTTCAACAAATATTCTTCCTCATGTGAATGCGGAAATCATACAAATGATATTTCTGTAGAGTATATGGGGGAAACATTTACAAAGAGACATGAGAATACATTATAAATTTTTTTTTGTTAAAGCTTTTTATTTGTATAACATATGTATGGGTAGTTCCCCAACATTGATCTTTACAAAGCTTTCCATTACAAATTTTACCCCCCCGTCCCCTCCCCTCCCCTAGATGGCAGGAAGTCCACTACATGCTAATAATGTTGAAATGCTTGAGAAGTTATGCAAGAAAAATCCTATCTACAAGAAAAAAAAAAAAGAATCAGAGAAAGGCAACACAATGCAAACAAATGTCAGTAGAGATCATGAAAATGTTATGTTGTAGTCCATATTTCATTTCCCTCTCTCTGGGTGTATATGGTTTTCTTCAGTGAACAACTGGAACTGGTTTGAGACAATTCTTCGTTGCAGAGAGCCATGTCCATCAGAATTGATCATCATGTAATACTGTTGTTGCTGTGTATGATGATCTCCTGGTTCTGCTCGTTTCACTCAGCATCAGTTCATGCAAGTCTCTCCAGGCCTCTCTGAAATCGTCCTGCTGGTCATTTCTTACAGAGCAATAATATTCCATAACATTCATATACCATAATTTATTCAGCCACTCTCCAATTGATGGGCATCCCTTCAGTTTCCAGTTTCTAGCCACCACAAAAAGGGCCGCCACAAACATTCTTGCACATGTGGGGCCCTTTCCCTCCTCTAAGATCTCTTTGGGATATAGGCCCAGTAGAAACACTGCTGGGTCAAAGGGTATATACAGTTTGACAACTTTTTGGGCATAGTTCCAAGTTGCTCTCCAGAATGGTTGGATCCGTTCACAGTTCCACCAACAATGTATCAGTGTCCCAGTTTTCCCACATCCCCTCCAACATTCATCGTTATCTTTTCCTGTCATTTTAGCCAATCTGACAGGTGTGTATTGGTATGTCAGAGTTGTCTTAATTTGCATTTCTCTGCTCAATAGTGATTTGGAGCAACTTTTCATATGACTAGAGATGGTTTTAATTCATCATCTGAAAATTGTCTGTTCATATCTCTTGACCATTTATCTATTGAAGAGTGGCTTGAATTCTTATATATATGAGACAATTCTCTATAAATTTTAGAAATGAGGCCTTTATCAGAACCATTAAATGTAAAGATGATTTCCCAATTTGATGCTTCCCTCCTAATCTTGTCTGCATTTGTTTTGTTTGTACAGAAACTTTTTAACTTAAGATAATCAAAATTATCCATCTGGTGTTCAATTAGGAGTTCCAGGTCTTCTTTGGACATAAATTTATTCCCTCTCCACAGGTCTGAGAGATAAATTATATTACGTTCCTCTAACTTGCTTACAAAGTCCCTCTTTATATCTAGATCATGAACCCATTTAGATCTTATCTTGGTATGTGGTGTTAGGTATGGATCAAGCCCTAATTTCTTCCACACTAGTTTCCAATTTTCCCAGCAGTTTTTGCCAAATAGTGAGTATTTATCCCAAAAGCTGGGGTCTTTGGGTTTATCGAACACTAGATTGTTAAGGTTATTGCCTAGGTTGTCCTGATAACCTATCCTGTG
>JAJPUD010006363.1:23483-41249 GCA_023553655.1 Myrmecobius fasciatus
TTCGCTCTGCCTACCCATGAGCACTTAATATTTTTCCAATTGATTAGGTCTGATTTTATTTGTGTGGAAAGTGTTTTGTAATTTAGTTCGTATAGTTTCTGACTTTTCCTTGGCAGATAGATTCCCAAATATTTTATCCTATCATCTGCTATTTGGAATGGAATTTCTTTTTGTATCTCCTGCTGCTGAACTTTGTTGGTAATATATAAAAATGCTGATGATTTATGTGGATTAATTTTGAATCCTGCCACTTTGCTAAAGTTGTGAATTGTTTCTAGTAGTTTTTTAGTTGAGTCTCTAGGGTTCTCTAAGTATACCATCATGTCATCTGCAAAGAGTGATAATTTGGTTTCTTCATTACCTACTCTGATTCCTTTTATCTCTTTTTCTTCTCTTATTGCTAAAGCTAACATTTCTAATACAATATTAAATAGTAATGGTGACAGTGGGCAGCCTTGTTTCACTCCTGATCTTATGGGGAATGGTTTTAGTTTGTCTCCATTACATATGATGCTTGCTGATGGTTTTAAATAGATGCTGCAGATCATTTTAAGGAAAAGCCCATTTATTCCTATACTCTCTAGTGTTTTTAATAGGAAAGGGTGTTGGATTTTATCAAATGCTTTTTCTGCATCTATTGAGATAATCATATGGTTTTTGTTAATTTGGTTATTAATATAATTAATTATGCTGATAGTTTTCCTAATATTGAACCAGCCCTGCATCCCTGGTATAAATCCTACTTGGTCGTAGTGTACTATCCTGGGGATGACTTTCTGTAATCTCATTGCTAATATCTTATTTAAAATTTTTGCATCAATATTCATTAGGGAAATTGGTCTATAGTTTTCTTTCTCAGTTTTTACCCTACCAGGTTTAGCTATCAGCACCATATCGGTCTCATAGAAGGATTCTGGCAGTATACCTTCTGTCCCTATTTTCTCAAATAGTTTGTGTAGTATTGGAATCAATTGTTCTTTGAATGTTTGGTAGAATTCACATGTAAATCCATCTGGCCCTGGAGATTTTTTCTTAGGGAGTTGGTTAATGGCTTGTTCTATTTCTTTTTCTGATATGGGGCTATTTAAATAATTTATATCCTCTTCTGTTAACCTGGGCAATCTATATTTTTGTAGATATTCCTCCATTTCATTTAGATTATCAAACTTACTGGCATAAAGTTGGGCAAAATAACTCCTAATTATTGCTCGAATTTCCTCTTCATTGGAGGAAAGTTCTCCCTTATCATTCTTGAGACTAACAATTTGATTTTCCTCTCTCCTTTTTCTTATCAAATTAACTAAAGGCTTATCTATTTTGTTGGTTTTTTCATAGAACCAACTCTTAGTTTTATTTATTAACTCAATAGTTTTCTTGTTTTCGATTTTATTAATTTCTCCTTTTACTTTTAGAATTTCCAATTTGGTATTTAATTGAGGGTTTTTAATTTGTTCTTTTTCTAGTTTTTTTAATAATAAGCCCAATTCATTGATCTTTTCTTTCTCTATTTTATGCAAGTAAGCATCTAGAGATATAAAATTACCCCTTATAACAGCTTTGGCCGTATCCCACAAATTTTGGTATGTTGTCTCCTTATTGTCATTCTCCTGGATGAAATCATTGATTGAGAATACATTATAAATTAAAGACAATTCTGATTATTATTTCTGGGATTGCATTTGGAATGGCAGTGATTGAAGCATCTGCCTTGATGTTTTCTATGGTCTTAAACTGCCAGATTGGGAAAAATGAAACTAAAATGAATTAAGCCATCCACCCAACAAATCTGCCTTTTAACAATTTCCTTTGCTTTAAAAATACATATAACTTTGTCAAGAAGTATCCAATTTACATTGTATCCAATGTAACATATTACATTTTGCTTAATTATGGGGAATTTTATTATGCAGCAGTTGTTTTTAAGAGTTGAATGACACAGGAATAATGATATCAATGTTTATTTTTATTGAGAATGAAAACACATTTTGTTGAATTTTTTTAAGGAAAAGGATTTAGGAAAGATAAAATGTAGATCATAAAACTTTCAGCTCTTCAAATTTCTTGCACAAAAAAAAAAAAATAGAACATCACTGTAAAGCAGCAGAACTAAAAGTTGAAGTGATACAGTAGTCCACCTAAGGCAACCTGAAAAGACCCCAGGAAAGACCTGACTTCCAGGAGCAGAAATTCAGAGGTTGTGGCTAAGTGAAGTACAGATACCAGCAAGTCAATTCTGGGTAATCAATAAACAATAAGGCCTGGGAACTGAGTTAGGAGACAGCCTAAGCCTCAGGAACCCTCACCTCACAAACAGCATGGGAGTTAGAATGCTGAGTAGGAGAAGACTGAAGGACCTTTCATTGTCAATGAATGGCAATCACAACAGTGCTGACTAAACATCCCCACTTGAGGCTACAAGGAAAAAGAATTATCACATACAGTGATAAGTGGAAAGGGGTGGAGACTCTGCTACCTAGGGCTTTTATAGGAGAATAGTGTCCCCAGGTTCAGAGCAGAGAAAATAGCTGTAGTTTGCAGTCACCAAAGGATCTGCAGGAAGCAAGAGTATTTATGGGATAGCCTGACCGAGGGCTCTAGGCATGTTTTAGGATTAGAGAGTAGAACCCCAATACAAATCTCAGGACATAACAGTAAGACAGACCTGAGACTTGAGCCATCATTCTTCATAATTTGGCACTAGAACTTGATCATACTAATAGCTGCTAAAAAAAAAAAAAGAAAAGAAAAGAAAAACAAAATAAAAATGAGTAGACAAAAGAGAAAGTCTCCAACCAAGGAGATTCTATGGGGATAGAGGAGATCTGGGTTGATATTCAGAGAAAAATAATGTAATTTTAAAAAGCCACTCTTTTTTCAGTGAAAAATGTCAAATAGAGTCACCAATAAAAAAATTCTTAGAAGAACTTTAAAAGTCAAATAAGAGAGATTGAGGAAAATTATAAAAAAGTTAACAATCCAAAACAATCGAGAAAATTATAAAAAAGAATGTCAAACAACTGGAAAAAGAATCAAGAACTTTAATAAAAAAGCAAGTAATAAAACAAGTAAGATAAGAAAACTGTTCCTTTAAAATTAGAATGGGGCAAGGGAAAGTTAATGATATTCTACAACAAGAAATAATAAAATTAAATTAAAAGAAAGAAAAATAAAAGAGACTGTGAAACACTGCATCATTTGAATTATTTCAAAGATGGAGAGATATCTCTTTCTATCTTTATCAATCTTTCTATATATGCATTTCAATATAGAAATACATCTTATCCAACTAGAAAGTAGGTGAAAAACAGTGATAAGAGAAAAAGGGTGAGGAAATAGAAATTAAGGCAGTCTATGATCAAAGGCAAAACAGACTTTGGAGAATGGACAGAGTGAAAGAGAAACAGTAGGATAAACAGAAGAAAATAGGATGGAGGGAATTACACAGTAATTATGAACTTGAATGTAAATGATTATGAACTTTCCCATGAAATATAAGGAGAAAGCAGAAAGCATTAGAAATAAGAAATTAGGTATACTTTTTTAACAAGAAAAACATTTTAAATAGAAAGGCATATAGAGTTAAACTTAGGGGCTGGAGCAGAAACTATTCTATTTCAGCAGAAGCAAATGAGGCAAGTATAGCAATTACAATCTCAGACAAAGCAAAAGTCAAAATAGATTTAAGTAAAAGAGGTAAAATACATCTTGATAAAATGCACCATAGACAATGAAGTTTTATCAAAAGTGATTGCATCTAAATTCTTTTAAAAAAAAAGTTAAATAAGCTACAAAAGAAAATATGCAATAAAACCACACTAGTTGGAGACCTCAGCTTTCCCATATCATAACTAAATAAACATTGTTAGAAAATATATCAAAAATGAGTCAAAAAGATGAATAGAATTTTAGAAAAATTAGATGTGATAAACCTCTAGAGAAGACTGAGTGGGAATAGAAAGGAGCAGACCTTTTATTTATTTTTAAATCCTTTTTGTGTGTTTATATGTATATATATACATATATATATATATACTTTTTGAATACACATTTCTTTATGAATTATGTTGGGAGAGAAAAATCAGAATAAAAGGGAAAAGCCATGGGAGAGGAAAAAGAAAAAAAAAAGGGAACATAGCCTGTGTTGATTTACATCCAATCTCCATATTAAATCTTTTCAGGCTTTTCTAAAATCAATGTGTTCATCATTTTTATAGAAAAATAATATTCCATTATCTTCATATACCATAACTTATTTAGCCATTCCTCAATAGATGGGCATCTACTCATTTTCCAAATCTTTGCTACCACAAAAAGAGTTGCTACAAACATTTTTGCACATGTGAGTCCTTTTCCCTCCTTTAAGATTTCCTTGGGAAAGACACCCAGTAGTGGCACTGCTGGGTCAAAGGGCATGCACAGTTTTATAGCCCTTTGGGCATAGTTCCAAATTGCTCTCCAGAATGCTTGGATCATTTCACAAAGGAGTAAGCCTTTTTTTCAATTGTGCATGGCACTTTCACAAAAAATTAACCATATATTAAGATATAAAGCCATCATAAACAGATGCAGAAAAGTAAATATATTGAATGTATCATTTTCAGACTATAATGAAATGAAATTATATTCAAAAATGACCTTGAAAACATAGATTAAAATTTAATTGAAAACTAACTAATCTTGAATGAGTCAAATAGCAATTGTAATCATTTGATTAATGAGATTGACAAAAATGAGACACGTCAAAATTTATGTGACAGAGCCAAAGTACTACTTAGGGGAAAAATTATATTTCTGTGTTTTTACATCAATAAAAGACAAAAAGAGTGAGTCAATGAATTAGCTATGCAACTTTAAAAAAAGGAAAAAGAAGATATTTATAAAATTCTACAACATTTTCCTTTTCTGTCAATCTGATAAGTATGAAGTGATACCTTAATGCATTTTTGGTAAATTTGTGCCTTAATTGAACCATTCTGAAGAGAGATTTGTAAATATGGCTAAAGGGCTCTAAAATTGCATGTCCTTTTAATCCAAAAATATCACTACTAGATCTGTATCCCAAAGAGATGATAAAAAAGTTAAAAAGATCTTAGGTACAGAAATGTTTATAGTTAACTCTGTCATGGTAAAGAATTGGAAATAGAGGGGATGCCCATCAATTGAGAAATGAGTAAACAAATTGTGATATATGAATATAATGTGTCATAGGAGATGAGGATCAAGTGGATTTCAGAACAAACTAGAAATACATGAACTGATGCTGAGTAAAATGAGCAGAACCAAGAAAACATTGTGCACAGTGACATCAATATTGTGTGATGATCAGTTCTGATACAATTAGATCTTTTCAGCAATGCAATGATCTAAAACAATTCCTAGAGACACTTGATAAAAAATGTCATTCACACCTAAAGAAAGAAGTATGAATTCTGAATTCATATGAAAGCATAATATTTTTGCTTTTTTAAAAATTATGGTCTTTCCTTTTTGTTCTGATTTTCTTAGAGAACATAACAAATGTTGAAATATGTTTAATATGATTATATATATGTATATATACACACACACATGCACACACACACACACACAAATACACAGAGAGAGAGAGAGAGAGAAAGAGAGAGATAATCTATATCAGATGGCATGCTAACTTGGGTAGGGGTGAGAGCAAGAAGGGATACAGAAAAAAAATTGTAATCAAAATCTTATAAAAGCAATTGTTCAAAACTCAGAGGTGGAGCCAAGATGGCAGAGTACAGATAGGAACTCTGTCAACCTTTTCCCCAAATTCCTTTAAATAATGACTCAAAACAAAGTTTAGAAAATTAGAACACCTTAAAAGATGGAGTAAAATATTTTACATGTGAAGACAATTCGGAAGGTCAGCAGGAAAGGTTTGTGACAACAGGGTGGGAGTCCAGTGTACACTCCTGCTGCAGGTTGCACCAGTGCAGCCCAGACCCCAATCCCAGCAGTAGCCCTGGCCACACACCAGAAAACAGAGAAAAGGGCCTTGAGACTTCTGAATTGTAGCTTGCAGACATCTCAGCCCAGAAACTCCACAGAAGACTTGGCAGGAAAGGTCTATAGAACCAAGGTGAGAGCTCAATTGCACCAGTGGGGCTTGGCTCTGGCCCCAGCCCTGGTTCCTGCCACAACCCTGGCCCCATGCCATTAAAGCAGGAATGGGTCTAAGGACTTTTGAATCAGCAGCAGTACAGGTGGCTTCCAGACCTCTCAGCCCAAAGGCACCAAAGACACCTCAGGATATTGGCAGAAAAGATTTGTCACTAGGGTGGGAGGGCCTGGGGAAACCACAAATAAAAAATGAGCATGGGTAGTGGTGGTGGTGGTGGTGGCTTCCTGAGGCCTCAGCTTAAAATAGAAGGATTCTGTTGCTTTAGCACAGTACATCTTATAGCTACAGTGGTATTAGGACACCCCTAATGCTTCCAGGACAGAAAAGAGGGCTTGTGATCAGATTCCTCTGATCTCTGAAAACAATTGCACAAAACAATTAAAACTTGGCATGGTGAACTCCCTGGCCTGGAAACAGAGTTCTACTTTAACAACAAGCTTAAACTCTCAGTAATAGGCTAGGAAATGAGCAGACAACAGAAAAAGTTTCTGAACCTGAAAGTTACTATGATGACAAGGAAGATCAAAACACACTCAGAAGACAACAAAGTCAAAGCTCTTACATCTAAAGCTTGAAGAAAAATAATAATTGACCACCGGCTATGGAAGAGCTCAAAAGGGATTTTGAAAAATCAAGTGAGAGAGAGAGGAAATTAGAAAAGAATTGAGAGTGGTGCAAAATGAAATAAAAAAGCTAATGAGAATAATGTTTTAAAAATCAAAATTTAAAAAAAAAATCAAAATTGACCAAATGAGAAAGGAGATACAAAAGATTACTGAGGAAAGTAATGTTTTTTTTAAGAAAATCATTGGAAGCTAATGACTTCATGAGAAATTAAGATACAATAAGCAAAGCCAAAATAATTTAAAAATAAAAAAAATGTGGTGAAATATCTCATTGGAAAAAACAATTGACCTGGAAAAAAGGACAGATAATTTAAAAATTATTGGTCAACCTGAAAAACATAATACAAAAAAAAAGATTGGACAACATCTTTCAAGAAATTATCAAGGAAAACTGTCCTTACATTCTAGAACTAGAGCATAAAATAGAAATTGAAAAAATCCACCAATCACTTCCTGAAAGAGATCCCAAAATGAAAACTCCCAGGAATATTATAGTCAAATTTCAAAAGTCCCAGGTCAAGGAGAAAATATTGCAAGCATCCAGAAAAAAAAATCAATTATAGTGGAGCCACACTCAGAATACAGAATACACACAACATTTAACAGCTACTAGATTAAAGAACCAGAGGACTTTGCATGTGATATTCTGGAGAGCAATGTAGCTAGGTTTACAACCAAGAATAATCTACTCCACAAAACTGAGTATAAATTGTTCAGTGGAAAAGATGGAACTCAATGAAATAGAGGATTAATCAAGCAATTGTAGTGGAAAAAAAACAGTTGAATAGAAAATTTGATTTTCAAAAATGGGACTCAGGAAAAGCCTAATAAATTGAGAGGATACCTATAAATTAGGTAATGGCTGAATTAATTGTGGTATGTGATTATGATGGAATATTATTGTTTATAGGAAATGATGAGCAGGATGCTCTCAGAAAAAAAAAACAAAAAAACTGCAAAATCCTCCAAGAACTCAAAGTGAAATTTGTACTATATACAAAATAATGACAGTATTCTGGTATAATCAGATGTAAATGACTGTTATTCTCAGCAATAAGTGATCTACTAGTACTCTGAAGGAGTTATGATGAAAAATCCTGCCCATACGCAAAAAAGGAATTGATTGTGTCTGAATACAAATTGAATCATATTCTCTCTGTCTCTCTCTGTCTGTCTCTATCTTTCTTTCTCTATGTCTCTGTGTCTTTCTGTCTCTTTAATATTTTTTTTACTTTATTTTTCTTGAGAAATTTGTTTTAGGGTGGGATATTTAGGTTTCTTTCACAACATGACTGTTATGGAAATGTTCTGCAAAACTTCACATGTAGCTTATTAATGGGGACTGGGAGTATGTATAAGGGAGATAATCTGGAACTCAAAAGTTTCAAAAACAAATATAATTTTTTTTTTAAAATGTAACTGAGGATAATTGGAAAAAAGTAACATGATTAAGTCATCAGGAGAGAAAGCAGCTGAGGAGAGCAGTGGTACAGGAAAAAAAAGTAAGATTCTTGAATAAATACATTAACAATTGTTCAAGTACTCTTAGAAACCCAGCTCTCAGAACAATAATTATGGCAAAAAAATGTCTATTTTTAAAAATTGATATTAATTTTTAAATAAAAATGAAAAATAATATGGGGAGAAATGACATGTCCATGAAACAAATAGTTAATAAATAATGTACAGCAGCATTTTATTAGATATTATGTTTTGACTGTAATGTCAAATGCTACAGGAACCAGAACAAGGCAATGAGGTAAAGGAATGTGGGATAGAAAGGAAACTAAATGAGGAATCAAGAGGCAAAGGGGATATTGCTCATGACTAATCACTGAGTATTTCTGTAACCTTAAGTCTATAACTTAACTTCTCAATTCCTCAGTTTACTTTCCTATGAAATGAAATTGTTAATATTAAATGATATCCAAGGCCCTTTTCTATTTCTTATATTTTCCCTAGACTACTCTCATGCTCTTTTTGATACCATTGAAGGCAAATATTGTTAAATGCTTGTCATAAGAAAGCACCTGAAGGTTTTCTGATTTGTGTTATTTCTTTTGTATTTGGTAAAGTTGGAGAGGATTTTTCCTCTCTTCTTAAGATTATAGAACGTAGAATAGGAAGGAATTTCCGTGAACATAGAGCGCTCCCCCTTATTTTATAGAAGAGGAAACTGAGACCTTCCAAAGTCGTGGTGCAGAACTGGGTTTTTAGTGCTGCTCTTTTGAACTCCTTTCTATATGGTTGGAAATTTCTTCAACATAGGTTTCATTCTCTATATGCCTACTGAGAAGCCCTCAAATAAGATGTAGTCAATAAAGACAATGTAGCAGTACAGTAGTGAGGAATCTTTTTTTAATTAAAACTTTTAATTTTTAAAACATATGCAGGAATAATTTTTCAATATTAACCCTTGAAAAACTTTCTGTTCCAAATTTTCCCCACCTTGACCCATCTCCTCACCTAAATAGCAATTAATCCAATATATGTTAAACATAATAAAAACATGTTAAATCCAATATAAGCATAGATATTTATACAATTATTTTGCTACAAACAGAAAAAAATCAAATTAAAAAGGAAAACAATGAGAAAGAAAATAAAATGCAAGCAAAAAACAACAAAAAGAGTGAAAATGCTTTCTTGGAATCCCACTCAGTTCCCACAGTCCTCTCTCTGGGTGTAGATGGCTCTCATCATCATAAGTTCATTGGAATTGACCTCAATCATCTAATTGTTGAGAAGAGCCATGTCCATCAGAATTGATCATCGCATGATATTGTTATTACCATGTACAATGATCTCCTGGTTCTGCTCATTTCACTCAGCATCAGCTCATGTAAGTCTCTCCAGGCCTCTCTAAAATCATCCTGCTGTTCGTTTTTTATAGAACAATAATACTCCATGACATTTACATACCATAATTTATTCAGTCATTCTCCAGTTGATGGGCATCCATTCAGTTTCCAGTTTCATGCCACTACAAAAAGGGCAGCCACAAATATTTTTGCACATGTGGGTACCTTTCTCTCCTTTAAGATCTCTTTGGGAAATAAGCTCAGTAGAAACACTGTTGGGTCAAAGGATATGCACAGTTTGATAACTTTTTGAGTGTAGTTCCAAATTGCTCTCCAGAATGGTTGGATCCATTCACAATTCCACCAACAATGTATTAGTGTCCTAGTTTTCCTATATCTCCTCCAATATTTGTCATTATCTTTTCCTGTCATCTTGGACAATCTGACAGGTGTGTAGTGATATCTCAGATTTGTCTTAATTTGCATTTCTCTTATCAATAGTGATTTAGAGCACTTTTTCATATGACTAGAAATGATTTCAATTTCTTCTTCTGAAAATTGTCTGTTCATATCATTTGACCATTAATCAATTGGAGAATGTCTTGAATTCTTATAAATTTGAATCAGTTCATATATGTTTTACAAATGAGATCTTTATCAGAACCTTTGAATGTAAAAGTTATGGCTTTCCTTCTAATCTTGTCTGCATTAGTTTTGTTAGTACAAAAACTTTTTTTTAACTTAATACAATCAACATCTCTTTTGTGGTCAATAATAAACACTAGTTCTTCTTTGGCACAAATTCTTTTATTCTCCACAAATCTGAGAGGTAAACAATCCTTTATTCTTCTAAGTTGCTTATAATATCATCCTTTATGTCTAAATCATGAATCCTTTTCGATCTTATCTTGGTATACAGTATTAGGTGTGAGTCAATGCCTAGTTTCTGGCATACTAGTTTCCAATTTCCCAGCAATTTTTGTCAAATAGTGAGTTTTTATCCCAAAAACTGGGGTCTTCAGGTTTGCCAAACATTAGATTAAAATAGTCATTGATTATTTTGTCCTGTGAACCTCTCTTTTTCTACTGATCAACTACTATATTGCTTAGCCAGTACTAAATGGTTTCAATGACTACAGTTTTGTAATATAGTTTTAGGTCTGACAGTGTTAGGCCATTTTCACTTACATTTTTTTTTCATTAACTCCTTTGAAATTCTTAAACTTTTGTACTTCCAAATTAACTTTGTTATTATTTTTTCTACACATGTAAAATAATTTTTGGGAGTTTGATTGGTATGGTACTGAATAAGTAGATTAATTTAGATAGTATTGTCATTTTTATTATATTCATTCACTCAGCCCACTCATGAGCACTTAGATATTTTTCCATTCGATTAGATCTGACTTTATTTGTGTGTGAAAAGTGTTTGTTTGTTTGTTTTTGGTTGGATTGATATAGTTCTTGACTTTGCCTTGGCGTGTAGACTCCCAAATTTATTTTAGTATTGACAGTTATTTTAAATGGAATTCCTCTGTGTATCTCTTGCTGTTGGACTTTCTTGGTAATATATATATATGTATGTATATATATACATATATATATATATATATATAAATGCTGGTTATTTATGTGAATTTATTTTATATGATGCAATTTTATTAAATTTGTGAATTGTTTCTAGTAGTCTTTTAGTTGATTCTCTGGGATTCTCCAAATATTCCATCATATAATCTACAAAGAGTGATAATTTGGTGTCTTCATTACCTAATCCTATTCCTTTAATTTCTTTTTCTTCTCTTATTGCTAAAGCTAACATTTCTAATGCAATATTGCAAAGTAATGGTAATAGTGGGCAACCTTGTTTCACTTCTGATCTTAGTAGGAATGCTTCTAGGTTATTCCCATTACATATGATTGTTGGTGATGGTTTTAAATAGATGCCACAGATCATTTTAAGAAAAGCTCCATTTTACCTATTGTCTCTAGTGTTTTTAATAGGAATGGGTGACGGATTTTGTTAAATTCTTTTTCTGAATCTATTGAAATAACATTCCTTTTCTGTTAATCTGGGCAATCTATATTTTTGTAAATATTTCTCCATTTCACTTAGATTATCAAATTTATTGATAGATAGTTGGGCAAAATAACTCCTCATTATTGCTCTAATTCCCTCTTCATTGTTGGAAAGTTCTTCCTTTACATTTTTGAGACTAATAATTTGATTTTTTTTCCTTTTTTAAATCAAATTAGCTAGAGATTTATCTTTTTTTCATGAAACCAACTTTTGAGTTTTTATTAGTTCAATAGTTTTTTTTTTTTACTTTCAGTTTTATTTATCTCCTCTTTTATTTTTAGAGTTTCAAATTTGATATTTAATTCAGGATTTTTAATTTGTTCCTTTTCTAACTTTTTTAGTTGTAAGCCCAATTCATTGATATTCTCTTTCTCTATTTTATAAAAGTAAGCTTCAATAGATATAAAATTTTCCCTAATAATTGTTTTGGTTGCATCCCACAAATTTTGGTATGTTGTCTCATTGTTGTCATATGAAATTATCAATTGTGTCTATGATTTCCTGTTTCACCCATTCATTCATTAAGATAAGATTATTGAGTTTTCAATTTCTTTTTGGTCTATGTTCCCCTGGCCTTTTATTGTATGTAATTTTTATTGCATCATGATCTGAAAAGTTACACTTACTACTTCTCCCTTTCTGCATTTAATTTTGAGGTTTTTATGTTCTAATGCATGGTCAATTTTTGTGTAGGTTCCATGCACTGCTAGAAAAAAGACATTCCTTTCTGTCTCCATTCAATTTTCTCCAGAGGTCTATCATCCCTAACTTTTCTAAGATTCTATTTACCTCTTTAACTTCTTTCTTATCTATTTTTTGTTTGATTTATCTAGTTCTGAGAGAGCAAGGTTGATATCCCCCACTAGTATAGTTTTGCTGTCTAATTCTTCTTGCAGCTCTGTTAACTTCTCTTCTAAGAATTTGGACGCTATACCACTTGGTGCATATATGTTTAGCATTATTGCATTATCTATGGTACCTTTGATTAGGATGTATTTTTCTTCCTTATATCTTTTAATTAGATTTATTTTTTTTTCTTTTGCTTGATCTGAGATCAGGATTGCTACCCCTGTTTTTTTTTTCCTCAGATGAAGCATAATAGATTCTACTCCAGCCTTTTACCTTTGTTCTAAATGTATCATTCTGCTTTAAATGAATTTCTTGTAAACAACAAATGTAGGATTCTGGCTTTTAATCCAGTTTGCTATTTGCTTCTGTTTTATGGGAGAGTTTATCCCATTCATATTCACAGATAACATTTCTAACTCTCTATTTCCTGCCATCTTGTTTATCCCCAGTTAAATTGTCTCTTCCTTTCCCCCTTTTTCCTCCTCCCCAGTATTATTTTCTCACTGATCACTCCCTCTCTCAAACTGCCCTCCCCCTTTACAGCCCCTCTACCTTTCTTATACTTTTCCCCTTCTGCTTCTGTTCTTCCTTCTCTTAGGCTACCCACTTTCTTTCCCCCTTCCCCTCCTACTTCCCTACAGGGTGAAACAAGCTTCTCTTTGAAGCTAAATGTGTCTGATATTCTCTCTTTCAGCTAAATCTGAGGAGAGTAAGATTCACACAATGTTCATTCCCCTCCTCTCTTTCCCTCAATTACAGTAGGGTTTTTTTGCCTCCTCATGATGTGTAATTTACCCCATTTTAACTTCATTTTCTTCTTCTTATAGTAGAATCATCTTTCCTCCTCTAGTTTCTTTTTTAAATCATCACAATAAAATAAAATTGTACATGCACCCTTTAAATATACCCATTACAGAGATACAGATCTCAAGTTAAACATATCATCTTCCCATATAGGGATATAAGCTTTTTAACTTTTAAAAGAAAGTTATTTTTTCTTTCCTTTTTACCTTTTCATACTTCTCTTGAGTTCTGTATTTGAAGATCATATTTTCTATTCAGCTCTTATTTTTCCATGAGAAATAGATGAAATTAACCCATTTAATTGAATGTCCATTTTTTTCCCTGAAAGATGATGTTCAATTTTGTTGGATAATTTATTCTTGGTGGAAATCCAAGTTCCTTTGCCCATTGCAATATCAGATTTCATGCCCTTTGATCTTTTAAAGTGAAAGCTACTAAGCCCTGGGTAACCTTGATTGGGGCTCTTCAGTATTTAAATTGTTTTCTTCTGGCTTCTTGCAATATTTTCTCCTTGATTTGATAATTCTGAAATTTAGCTATGATGTTACTTGGAGCATTCATTTTGGGGTCTCTTTCAGGAGGTAACTGGTGAATTCTTTCAATGGCTACTTTACCTTCTGGTTCTAGGACATCTGGGCAGTTTTTCTTGATGATTTCCTGAATCATGATATCGAGGCTCTTTTTTTCATCAGAGTTTTCAGGTAGTCCAATATATCTTAGATTGTCTCTCCTGGATCTATTTTACAGATCAGTTCTTTTTCCAATGAGGTATTTTACATTTTCTTCTATTTTTTTCTTTTTTTTTTTTTTTGCTTTGTTTGACTGATTCTTGAAGTCTTGTTGAGTCATTCACTTCCATTTATTCAATTATAATTGTAGTGAATTATTTTCTTCAGTTAGCTTTTTTATCTCCTTTTGCATTTGGACAATTGAGGTGTTTTGTTCATTGCATTTTTTTTTCTATTTCACAACTTCTGTTTTTCAATAAGTTGGTCTCTTTTATGTATATTTTGTAAAGATATATATATATTTTCCATTTCTGGTTTTCCTTTTCCATGCCTTCTTACAAAGATCTTATTTCCTTTCCCCATTTTTCTTCTAACTTCTTTTAAAATCTTTTTTGAATTCTATCGAGAGAACCTTGGGAAATGGGGACCAACTCATATCACCCTTTCGGACTTCATCTGAAGCTTGTTTGCTTTTAGGATCCTCAAGGTTTGGGGTCTGTTCTTTTCTTTCTCTATGAAAGCTGTCTATGTTCAGAATTATTTTTGCTTTTTTGCTCATTTTTAAGGGTTGAGGTCTGCTCTTAAAGCAAAGTGAGGACAGTCACTTTAGTTTGCCCTGGGGTTGATGCTGCTGACTGACTTCAGTCATGGGTCAGGCCCCATGTTTTTCAGGGGTTCAGAGGCTCACTCTTTGCCTTTTCTATTTACTTTGGGTGTTTCACAGCTAATCTGCTGAACTCCTGGCTTGTAAGCAGGACAGAGTAGTCTAAGTACCTCACAGTAGATTCCCAGGTACATGGATGTTAAAATACCCTGCCTCCCCAAACCAGCTCCTTCCCCCAGGCTTCTTGCTCTGTGATCTGGTAGCCTCTCTCTCTGCCTGATTGAAACAGACCTTTTCTAAATTTTTCCAAAGTATCTTCTTCTGGAAATTTGTTGTACTCCAAATATTTGTGGGTCATATCACTCGAATACTAGTTCAGAGGCTTAATCTGCTGTTTATTTGAGGGAAGCTCAGAGAGGGTCACAAAGTGATGTGTCCATTCTTCACCATCTTGGCTCCACCTCCCTCCTTTCCCCTGTCAAGAGTCTTTAAGCCAGAATTCAGGATGAGCTAAATTGTAATGTAGATAAAATGTGGGGTACACTTTTCACTCCTATATCTTGCCTACCTTCTTTAACCCCATCTTTACACTTTTATCTACCCTCCCAGGCTCCAAGTAGCCTCAGGCCTTCACTACTTCAACTCACCTTGACTGATACTTTTTCAGAAAAAAACTTCTGTATTCCAAAGTCCTCTCCAGTCCTTCAATATTCAGTTTCAGAACTCTAAACTTCAAAATCTCAAAGATATGATTTCATTGATGCTAAATACTCCATCATCCACAAGGATTACAACCCTTTATAGTTGAAAGTGGCTGGAGATTGAAAAATCCATCACTCCATAAGCTGTTCAGTAATGAGCTATGCAGATCTTGAAAAGACAGAGCAATAAACTTTCACCAGGTCCATAATCAATATTTTTCCAACTTGGTAGGTCTTTCCAGAGCTTATATTCTACCAGCTGAGAACTCAGAGTCAGTTCTAATACATAATAAATCATTAAGGATGCTTTAATGTTTGATTTTCTACTGTAGTTCATTCACTTCAGTTGTGTCTGACTCCTTGCAATCCCCTTTGGGGGTTTTCTGGACAAAGATACTAAAATTGTTTATAATTTTCTTTTCTAAATCCTGTTTAAAAATGAAAAAAACTAAGGGTTTAAGTGATTTGCTGAAGGTAAAATAGGTAATAAGTGTCTGAGGTAGTATTTAAACTCATGTTCATGATTCCAGGTCTTATAATCTACCCATCATGCTACATTGCTGCCATGTATTTCACATCATGGTATAAGTAATATCAAAATAATCTACTATCTCTTTAAGGATAAATAGTTTTTTTTTTTCAAAGCTGTCGATTTGGTCATATACTTTAAATCAAAATCATGTCTTGTAATACCATAGATCAGATTTCTGGCATCAGCAATAGACTGGTTGGAAAGATAGGTTTGGCATTTCCTGGAATCCTTTAGCTCATACTATGATCAATAAATCTATAAACATTTATGAAATGCGAGGCGGAGCCAAGATGGCGAACTGCGAACAGCTTTCTCTCTGAACTCCCTCCAACATTCCCCCAACCCAGACAAAGTAAACTTTAAAACTGGTTTCCGAGTGAGGTCCTCGCCAAGCATTTGGACTACAACGCACTTCTATAAAAGATCTACCTTGAAAGAACTCCGGAGAAGGTTAGCCTCAGGGGAAATCGGCCGCTGGTCGCGATCGGACTCCAGCTGGGGCGGAAGTCAGGGCTGTGATAGAGGGGCGGATTTTGGGCACCCAGGAAGCCCCTGGGAGACGCCTGGGCCACTTTGCTCTGCTTGCGGGCAGGTGCTTTGACAGATCTGCCTTTGGTAAAGGGTGGATCTAGAGAAACTGAAAACGTGGTCTAGCCCCACCAGCCTCAGACCGGAAGTCAACTCGGCAAACTGCCCCAGGGCAAATATAAATTGTTGCAGTTTTCTCGGCTTTTGACCAATATCCCAACTTTAAATCATGAGCAAGAAGCAGAAGAGAGCTCTCACCATAGAAAGCTTTTACGGAGAAAAAATAGAACAGTCCCCAGATCCTGACATTATGAAAACAATCCCAGATGAAGCCACAAAGGCAGACTTAAGTTGGTCTCCCTTTCAGAAGGCTTACCTGGATGATTGCATTAAGAATCTCAAAAGAGAGCTAGAAGAAGAATGGGGAAATAAATTGAGATCAGGGCAACAGAAATATCAAAAACTGGAAAATAGGACTGGTGAATTGGAAAAAGAAAACAGTTCACTGAAAAACAAAATTGGTGAATTGGAAAAAATCACCAATTCACTGGAAAATAAAAATGGTGAACTGAAAAACAAAATTGGTGAATTGGAAAAAGACAACAATTCACTGAAAAACAAAATTGGTGAATTGGAAAAAGACAACAATTCACTGAAAAATAAAACTGGCAAAATGGAAAAAGAATGCATTGAATCCAGAAATTCAATTGGCCAGCTACAAAAGGAGCTAAAAAAGATAACTGAAGGAAATAATACTCTAAAAATTAAAATTGAACAAATAGAAGTAAATGACTCAATAAGACTTCAAGAATCAGTTAAACAAAAACAAAAAAATGAAAAAATAGAGGAAAATATGAAATATCTCCTAGGAAAAACAACTGACTTGGAAAACAGATCCAGGAGAGACAACTTAAGGATTATCGGACTCCCTGAAAGCCACGATGAAAAAAAGAACCTGGATGCTATCTTCCAGGAAATCATGAAAGAGAATTGCCCTGATGTTTTAGAATCAGAAGGCAAAATTGGCATTGAAAGAATTCACCGATCACCTCCAGAAAGAGACCCCAAAATTAAAACCCCAAGGAATATCGTGGCCAAATTTCAGGACTATCGCACCAAGGAAAAGATATTGCAAGTAGCTAGAAAGAAACAGTTCAAATACCGAGGAACTGTCATTAGAATTACACAGGATCTGTCAGCTTCCACATTGAAGGATCGAAGGGCCTGGAACCAGATATTCCGAAAGGCAAAAGAACTTGGATTACAGCCAAGAATAAGTTATCCAGCTAGAATGAGCATCATCTTCCAGGGAAGAAGATGGTCATTCAATGATACAGGAGAATTTCACCTATTTCTAATGAAAAGACCTGATCTGAA
>JAJPUD010006363.1:46249-109626 GCA_023553655.1 Myrmecobius fasciatus
ATAAGTATTCACTATTTGACAAAAACTGCTGGGAAAACTGGAAACTAGTGTGGAAGAAATTAGGGCTTGACCCACATCTAACACCACATACCAAGATAAGATCTAAATGGGTTCATGATCTGGATATAAAGAGTGATTTTGTAAACAAGTTAGAGGAACATAATATAGTTTACCTCTCAGACCTGTGGAGATGGAATAAATTTATGTCCAAAGAAGAACTGGAACTTTTAATTGAAAACCAGATAGATAACTTTGACTATATTAAGTTAAAAAGTTTTTGTACAAACAAAATCAATGCAGACAAGATTAGGAGGGAAGCAATAAATTGGGAAATCATCTTTACATTTAAGGGTTCTGATAAAGGTCTCATCTCTAAAATATATAGAGAATTGTCTCATATTTATAAAAATTCAAGCCATTCTCCAATCAATAAATGGTCAAAGGATATGAACAGACAATTTTCAGAGGATGAAATTAAAACTATTTATAGTCATATGAAAAGGTGCTCCAAATCACTATTGATCAGAGAAATGCAAATCAAGACAACCCTGAGATACCACTTCACACCTGTCAGATTGGCTAAAATGACAGGAAAAGTTAATGATGAATGTTGGAGGGGTTGTGGGAGGGCTGGGACACTGATGCATTGTTGGTGGAGCTGTGAACGGATACAGCCATTCTGGAGAACAATTTGGAGCTATGCTCAAAAAGTTATCAAACTGTGCATACCCTTTGACCCAGCAGCATTTCTATTGGGCTTATATCCCAAAGAAATCATAAAGGAAGGAAAAGGCCCCACATGTGCAAGAATGTTTGTGGCAGCCCTTTTTGTAGTGGCTAGAAACTGGAAATTGAATAGATGCCCTTCAATTGGAGAATGGCTGAATAAATTATGGTATATGAATGTTATGGAATATTATTGTTCTGTAAGAAATGACCAACAAGATGATTTCAGAGAGGCCTGGAGAGACTTACATGAACTGATGCTGAGTGAAATGAGCAGAACCAGGAGATCATTATACACGGCAACAACAGTACTATATGACGATCAATTCTGATGGACATGGCTCTCTTCAACAATGATATGTTTCAAACCACCTCCAATTGTTCACTGAAGAAAGCCATATACACCCAGAGAGAGGGATGCGAAATGTGGACCACAACATAACATTCTCATACTCCTTGATTGATGTTTGCTTACATTGTGTTTCCTTTATCTGATATATCGTTTGTGTAGATAAGATTTTTCTTACACACCAATGATAAGTTTGGAAATATGTATACATATATTCGATTTGCCAATATTTTAACATAATTAACATGTAGTGGATATCCTGCCATCTAGGGGAGGGGTGGGGAGTTGGGGGGAAAATTTGTAACGGAAAGCTATGTAAGGGTTATTGTTGAAGAATTACCCACACATATGTTATGCAAATAAAATAAAAATTTAAAATAAAAAAAAAAAAACATTTATGAAATGCCTACTATTTACCATACATTTGTTGTATACTAGAGATACAAAAAAGGCAAAAGATAGTTCCTACCCTCAAGAACCTTATAATATAATCAAGAAGACAACATGCAAATAAATATATACAAACCAAACAACACATAAGATAAACAGAATATAATAAACAGGGAGAAGACATTGGAACTAAGAAGAGTTAATGAAAGGTACCTATAGAAAGTGGGATTTTAATTAGGACTTGAAGGAAGCCAGAAAAGTCAATAGTTGTGAGGAAGAGGAAGAGAATTCCAGGGATGGGGATCAGTTAGAAAGAATATCAAGAACATAAAGATAAAGTATTTTGTTTGTGGAGCACCCAGGAGGCCAGTGTCACTAAATGTAAGATTAGTCAGTAAATAAAATGTAAGAAGACCGGAAAGGTAAGAAGGATATGGGTTATGAAGGACTTTGAATGCTAAACAGAATATTTTATATACTCACCTGAGAGCAATGGGAATCCACTGGGGTTTATTGAGTGGAGAGAGGTCACATGATAGAATCACTAAAGGAAATTAATGACATGTTTTTGGGAAAAGCATGTTTGTTTAAAAAAAAAAGGAAATGGCTTACAGTTTTTCTATGTAATACTCTTCAGCACTACTATCCCAAATCTTATTTGCACTCTTAAATCTTGTCCCTCTGGATGGTTAACTATTTCTCCTCCTCAGGGTTCCAGGGGCAATCCTAAAATTGAGGGTTGTTTCTAACAATAATTCTCTTAAGCTCCTATTGATTATCAATTAGTCAGCCAGATTTAATTGGCTTTTAGTTAGTGTGTTTACTAAGCAAGTATAATAAGAACAGTTGGTACAATTTCCCCAATACTATTTCAGAAAAAGTTCAGGGGAAAGATAGACTACCTTAGAAGACATATGTGGGGAAGGGGAGGAGGAGGAGGAAATAACAGTTACTGATTTCTTCAAATCTTTTTCTCCATTTATTAAGTCTCAATTTCCCTTTTGGTGTGTGAAATAGTCTGCTGTATGCTGAGCCCAGGCCCTTGCAGAGTCTTGAGACTATTTTCTCTTCTTGGAAGAAAACATGCTCCTTTTGTTATTAGTGATATAGTCTGTGATACATATTCCTTGAGGTCTCATCCTCCCCCTTCTTATCCTCTGTATATAGGCATAGGGATCTGGCTCCTCAAGTAGTCCCAATGTTTCATTTTAGCAATAAGCATGTGAAAGTTACTGATAAAATTTCCTTCTCTGATATAGAGGTGTTTATGACTCTTTCAACTAATTCCAATACATTTTTTCATCTAATTTTTTTGCAGTCACTCACTTGTACAAATAGCAACACTTAATTCTTCCCAACTGGATTTAGTAGTTGTTTTGTTTGTTTGTTTTTTTCACAACTGGCTTATGTCTTTAAATGAATAATTGATTCAATAGAGACATCTAGAAATTGCTTCCATTTATTTTAGATTTTTGATTAATTGTTTCTGTAACCCAATCAAAGAAATGTTCATATCTGATTTATATTCTGGTGTGTTACATTAACTTGGGATGGAGGTATGGCACATATCCTTATAGATAAGAAAGTGAATGATAGAGTACTAAGTAGTTTTTCATAAGGAGTGCAGGAGTTGGTATCTGGAAAACTTGCTCTTAAATCCTGCTTCAAGAACTTGCTAGTTGTGTTATCCCTCAGCTAGAACTTAACCTGTTTATCTCAGGTTCCCTATCTGTAAAATTGGAGAAATAATAGCACGTACTTTCCAATTATTAAATTATATAAAATATAATTATGTTATATAATTATAATTTTTACAAAATGCTTCCTATGCAATATTAATTATTACTCTTATTATTTTTGTATCATTAGAGGGCTGCTCCAAATATTGAGGCTTGCTAACTCTTATTACAGCTTTGGAGTATGGAGAAATATTATATGTTTAACTTTATCATTTTGAGATGAGGAAACTTAGGCCAATATGTGTTAAAAACTTGGCCAAGTTCCTACAGGGAGCAACTGATTTGTCCGAGTCCTCTAACTTATTATCATGGTGTGAACTGGTGCTGGGTTGTTTGATTTGCTTACTTTGTTTTTAAATAAAACTTTAGAAACTTTAGAATGAGCTTTAAAATCAGGAAACTGAGAAATCCCAGGAAAATGCCAATCATTGTCTAAGTTTATTGACTATTTTTTCATGCAAAAATGTAAGATAAAGTAAATTTACTTTAATAACTGTTTAAACCATCTAATAATACAAAAAAACCAAAACCTACATAAAATAAGCTTGTTTTTTCTTTATTATTTGAATTAAAACAATGGTGTTTCTCCATTGTCTCTCATAGAATCTGATCTCAGTTGGTTTAAAAAAAAGCAAATTTTCATTTTGCTTTGTCAGTAGATTTGGGGCCCATACTTCCTGCTGAAATGTCACTTCTACAATTTGGGAGAGATTTATTATCTGTGCCAGGGCTGTGAAGAGAAATACAGTAATGTTTTAATTGTAATCTACATGAGTGGATTCAGTACTCTGGATAGCACTAAAATCCCCAATGGGCAGAGAAGTAACACAGTGCGAAAGGATATATAGATTAATAAATATGAAAATTCTTGCCAATCAATCATGAGTGGAATACCATAATTCACAACTTTACTTAGTCTGTTTTCTCTCTTAATTTTAAGGCATAATGTTTTTTTTCCTGTATATTCCTTCTTCCAAGTAATGAGATATTGAACCTTAAGGGAGGAAATACCATGACTGATAGTTTAAAGTAATCTAGAACTGAAAGGGACTTTTAAAACTCATCTAATGTGGGGACAGAGCCAAGATGGCAGAGTGCAGAAATGACTCTCTTTGACCTTCTCTCAGACCAACAGCAGATTAAGCCTCTAAACTGGTTCTGGAGTCAAGGCACTCCCAAATACTTGGAGTACAACACATTCCCAGAAGAAGTTACCTTGGAAGAGCTTCAGAACAAATCTGTTTCAGTTGGGCAGGGGAGGAAGTTTGCCAAATTCAGATGGCAGTGCAAACACAGCAGGAATAACCAAGGAATATCATGACTAAATTTCAGGACTATTGCACCAAGGAAAAGATATTGCAAGCAGCTAGAGAGAAAAAATTAAAATATTGAGGACCTGTAATTAGAATCACACAAGATCTGTCAGCTTCCACATTAAAGGATCAAAGGGCCTGGAATCAGATATTCTGAAAGACAAAGGAACTTGGATTACAGCCAAGAATAAGCTATCCAGTTAGAATGAGCATTATCTTTCAGGGAAGAAGATGGACATTTAATGATATAGATAAATTTCACCTATTTCTAATGAAAAGACCAGATCAGAACAAAAAATTTGACCTCCAAACACAGAGCTCAAAAGAAGCATACAAAGGTAAAAATGAAAGAATTCTTGAAAACTATATTTCTATTATGGGTGTACTTAGAGAATGTGTATATAATTTGATTTTACTTTAATAACATGAAAAAGAAACTAGAGGTGGAAAGGGGGTCACACTGGAAAAAAGAGGAAAAAGGAGGTAAAATAAGGTTTAAGAAAGATGTAAAAATAAGGTAAAATCTCATGAAGAGGCAAAGAAAACCTCATATAATTGAGGGAAAGAAGGGAGGGGGTGAGCATTGTGTGAATCTTACTCTTATCAGATTGAGCTCTAAGAGAGAATCAGACATATTTGGTTTCAAAGAGAAATTTGTCCTGCCTTATAGGCTAAGATGACAGGAAAAGATAATGATGAATATTGGAGGGGATGTGAGAAAACTGGGATATTGATACATTGTTGGTGGAATTGTAAATGGATCCAGCTATTCTGAAGAGCAATTTGGAACTATGCTCAAAAAGTTATCAAACTGTGTATATCCTGTGACCCAGCAGTGTTTCTACTGAGTCTATATCCCAAAGAGATCTTAAAGGAAGGAAAGGGACCCGCATGTGCAAAAATGTTTGTGGCAGCCATTTTTGTAGTCGCTAGAAACTGGAAACTGAATGGATGCCCATCAATTGAAGAATGGCTGAATTCATTATGGAATATGAATGCCATGGAATATTATTGTTCTGTAAGAAATGAACAACAAAATGATTTCAGAAAGGTGTGGAGAGATTTACATGAGCTGGTGCTAAGTGAAATGAGCAGAAACAGGAGATCATTATACACAGCAATAACAAGACTATATAATGAACAATTCTGATGGGCATGGTTTTTTTCATCAATGAGATTTTTCAAACCAGTTCCAATTGTTCTGTGATGAAGAAAGTCATATACACTCAGGGAGAGGCCTGTGGGATCTGATTATGGACCACAACATAGCATTTTCATGCTTTCTGTTGATGTTTGCTTGCATTTTGTTTTCCTCGGGTTGTTTTTTCTTGTAGATCCAATTTTTCTTGTACATCAAGATAACTGTATAAATAAATAAATATATTCTATTTTTCACATGTTTTAACATAATTGACATGTATTAGACTACCTGCCATACAGGGGAGGGGATGGGGGGAAAGTGGGAAACATTTGCAACAGAAGCCTTTGCAAGGGTTAATGTTGAAAAATTACTCTTACATATGTCTTGCAAATAAAAAGCTTTAATAATGAATAAATAAATAATCTAACGTGGTGGTGCTAAAATGATTTTCAGCATACAACACTTGAAAAAAGTATTTTGATAGAACCTATAAATTTAGAGTTCTGCTGTGGTCAGTGTCACAGAACACTCAGGAACAGGAAAGAAAACTGGTATTTCAGAGATGCAGAAAACTTCAAATTTGCTTTCCTATCCATTTCTTCCAGAGCCAGTCAAAGTATATTTGCCACTGAATATTCTTGTCTAGTCTGAGAAAACTGGTGAGCCTCTGTTCCTATCTCTATCAGTTTGAATACATACCAACAGTATTCTCATTGTTAGTACCTAGTGACTAGTGTTCCAGTTCAATTTAACCCTTAAATATCAATTAGCTTTTGAATTTATGACTAGAAGAAACTCACAAACATTTCCACCCCATCACCTAAGAGTCACACTATTAGCTCATCTTGTTTGTAACAATGGTCATAACATATGCCCAGATGTGGTATAACTATTATATATGTGTCTAACTTACTATTACTGGGCTAAAAATTGAAAGTCATTTGTTATACTTATGGGTACTGGTACTAAGCATCAGAATCTGGAACCCTCCTAACCTTTTGAGACTCAAATTCAGTCACTTTTTTTTCCTCTCCTTTCCTCCCTTTTATTCTTCTTTTTTCTTTCCTTTTTTCTCCACTCATCTCATATCTCTCTTTTTATTCTCTCTGCTTCTCTATTTCTCTCTATCTCTGGTTCTTGTCTTTCTTTCACTTTCTTTCCTCCACCCCCTACAACTTTTTTAATATAATCTCTACAATATTTTTCTCTTCATCAATTCATCTTGAACCTTTTGAAAAAAAAATATTTCTACTCTGCCCATGTATTTTACTTTAGAGAAGTCCTTTCTTCCCAACATTTTTGTTCAGTGGCTCCTAAATCTACATTTCTGTCTCTGATTGTTTCACTGGTATTCAACCCTTCATCTCCACTACCTCCCTGACATTTCCTATAAATGGAATTAATTCTGATAATATGCACCAGGTATAATCTTATGACACAAATAAATTTTGTCCCTGTATGACTTTTTTCATTTAAATATGAGTTGCCTAAATGCAACTTTAATCATAATCTTTGTGTGGAAGTTAGAAGTACTAAAATAGCTATAGTATTACATAATATATGCACTTTGGTAAATACAATGTAAAAAGCTGTTATTGAAAACATTAAAGAAAACATCCAAGAACAAATTTAGATAATCCTTTGAAACTTGCAACAATTAAACTTAAAATTACTTTTATGTATTATCATCTCTATTTTGTATTGAAATAATATGCCTTTGTGATGGAAAAATACATTCCAAATTTAAAGATAAAACCAGTAGCACAGTTGAAACTTATAAAAGTAAAGATCCTGGGGAAAAGGAGGAAAGAAGAAATTTAATTTGTGAAATATTACAAAATCAAAAGTTCAAATTTGTAAATATAAAACACTATAATTATTGTTGGGATTCACAAATGCCATTCTTTATGGAAAGAAATATGAACTTTTAAAAATAATTTATTTTTCTTAATTGCATGTAAAAATAACTTTTAATGTTCATATTTTTAAAAAAAGTTTTGAGTTCCAAATTATATTCTTCCCTTACCCCTCCAACTCCCGAGATGATTAGCATCTGAAATAGGTGACACATGCACAATCATGTAAAACATTTTCATATTAGTTATTTTGTGCAAGAAAACTAAGAAACAAAGAAATGGAGAGACAAGCAAAGAAAAGGAAGGAAGGAAGGAAGGGAAAGAAGTGAAAGGGAAAGAAAAAAAGAGGAGGGAGGGAGGAAGAGAGGGTAGTAAGGAAGAAAGAAGGAAGGGAAGGAGGGAGGGAGAGAGGAAGAAAGAAAACAAGGGAGGGAGGGAGGGAAGAAGGGAAGAAGAAGCTTAAAGTGATCTATTTTCAGATCATGTCCATCCTTTCTCTGGAGGTCAAGAGCACTTTTTATCATGACTTCCTTGGGATTGTCTTTGATATCATACTGCTGAGAATATAGCTAAGTCATGATGAACTGAGAATGATACATAGAATATATAGAATTCTTTATATTGAATGTCTTCCAATAGGTATAAATGGAAATGTGAGGCTTATGCAGCAAATCTGATAAATGAGAATAGAAGGGGTACCATGCATGATTCATTAATTTTTGTTTTAACTTGAATATATAATTTTTATTTAGAAAAAACAATATAAAGAGCAATACATATGATATGAAATTGCTAATATCTTCTTAAAATAAGAGCTTAAAACAAAATAAACCTTTATGTTTCAAAACTGAACTTATCACTCACTTAACTATATTTTTGTAGTTTCTTTTTTTGGGGGGGTTATTATGTTTTGTTTTGTTTTTGCTGAGGAAATTGGGGTTAAGTAACTTGCCCAGGGTCAAAAAGCTGGGACGTGTTAAGTGAGATCAGATTTGAACTCAAGTCCTCCTAACTTCAGGGCTGGTGCTCTATCTACTGCACCAACTAGCTGGCCTCTGTAGATTTTTTTTAATGCACATTGCTTTTTGAATCACGTTTGGAGAAGAAAATCAGAACAAAAGGGAAAATCCATGGGAGAGAAAAATAACAGAAAAAAGAAATGAATATAGCATATGTTGATTTGTATTCAATCCCCATTGTTCTTTTTCTGGATGCAGATGACGTTTTTTATCTGAAGTCTATAGGGATTCCTTGGATCACTGAACCACTGAGAAGAACCAAATCTTTCATAGTTGATCATCACATATTCTTACTGTTACTGTGTACAATGTTTTCCTGGTTCTGTTTGTTTCTTTCAGCATCAATTCATATAAAAGTTGCCAGACCTTTCTAAAATCATCTTGTTTATCATTTTTATATAACAATATTACATTACCTTCATGTACCACAACATATTCAATCATTCCCCAAATGATGGCTATCTATTCATTTTCCAGTTCTTCTCTACCACAAAAAGAGCTGCTATAAACATTTTTGCACATGTGGGTCCTTTTCCCTCCTTTATGATTTCCTTGGAAAACAGACCCAGAAGAATTTTATTGCCCTTGGGGCATAATATTAAATTACTCTCCAAAATCGTTGGATCATTTCACAACTTTAGCAACAATGAATTAGTGTCCCAATTTTCTCACATAACCTCCAACATCTATCATTATCTTTTCCTGTCATTTTAGCCAATCTGAGAAGTATGTAGGGGTACCTCGGGAGTTTTTTTTTAATTTGCATTTCTCTAATAAATAATGATATATCACTTAACTGTTAATAGTGTTTGACTAATTCTTTCTTTCAACATAGATTGCCCTAAGCTTATTCTCAGCTCTTCAGGGCTTTTGCTAATTACATCATTAACACATCTCTGTTACTTTCACTTTTAATTATCAGTTTTCAACCTTCCTAATTCCACAAAATAATTTTATTTCAAAATCATTTTCTCATATTAACACCTCATAAAAGTATGCTCTCTGTCTCTTCTAGCTTAGTGTTTGCTACCAGTGCTTAATCAAATACTTTTCCTTCTAGGATTATATATTTTTTCCTTCTAAATATAATTTACTGTGAAAAAATATTTCATTATGTTCACGATATTTTTTATTTAAGAAAAAGTCTCTTCATCAAAGCAATCACTCAATTTCTCCTCCATTTCAATATATACCACGTCTTTTTATAAATTGTACGTGAATTTGTCAAAAGAACATTTGATATTTTGTAAATATATAGATAACTTTCAGTGCGTCAATCTGGTATTCTTTACTCAAGCTACAGGATTGAATCATCTTTTTTTCTAGTACTACATTTATTTTATAACATATTTCATTTCAATTCTGGCAAAGATATCATCGTTGATAATGAACTTCAACCTAGTCACTTAGCCACTTAATCCTGAAATTTTATTGTTCTGAAATCACCATGCTTCACAATTTGCAGTCTTATCACATCATTTGGGAAATATTTATTGTTCAGAATGAGAGCAAAGAAATAATGAATAGTTATGTTGATGGAGTGAGAAAGAAAAAATATAATGTTAACCAAAGGGAAAACAAGAATAAGAAGGAAGAGCAAAAAGAACAAAATGGAAAGAAAGAAGGAAGGATAGATGGAAGGAATGATGGAATGAAGGAAGGAAGGGAGAGAAGGGAGAAAGAGAGGAAGGGTGGAAGGAAGGGAGGAAGATTAGGCAAGGAAGAAGGAATGGAGGAAGGAAGAAAGGGAAGGTAGGAACTCTAATAAAATGAAAAGGAGTTACTCCAAATGAAATAACATATTCTCAGCTTTACTTCATGGTTTACCCATTTCTGGGTAGATAGGTGAGGAACACAAATTTTAGAGTATACATTTTGGATCAAACAGACACTTATATGGAATAATTTGAATTATGTTCATTTGCTAAAACTTTGCTTTGTTTTGTTTTGTTTTTTTCTCTAGGTTTTTAATAAAGTGGTTGGAAGAGTAACAACTGTGCTTTTTTTAGCAAGTGTTATAAAGTTGGGATTCACTTTTTTATAAAGAGTCATCTTTTTATGTTTGGCTTTGTGTGTGTGTGTGTGTGTTCAGAATTTTATTTTTAAAAAGATGAAATTGGTCCAAAAATGTAGGGAGAATCATCTCCCAATATACAAATGGAAATAATTTAATTTTTTGTCTCTTTCAAGATTTTTAATGCTTTTCTTGAAGCTTTTGTTTGAATATCAGATTTTCTATTCAACTATGGTTTTTTCATCTGGAATGCTTAAAACGTATTGTATTATATTTCATTATTTCCTCTGAAGAATTATACACAGTTTTAGTGGGTAGGTTATTATTAGTTATAATAGTAGTTATTTTGCCTTTTGGAATATCATATTCCAAATCTTCTGTGTGGTAATGAACCTGCCCAAGGTCCCATGATTATTGAATTGCTTCTTTCAAGATCTTTCAAAAGTTTCTCCTTAATATAGAGACTCTGGAATTTGACTATAATATATATGGGAATTTTCACATTAGGACCTCTTTTAAGAGGTGATTGGTAGTTTCTGTTGATTTCTATGTGACCCTCTGGCTAAGATATAAACTAAGTCTCACTTGGCAATATCTTGAAATATGATGTGTAAGTTTTTTTTTCTTTTTTTCAATCATGGTTTTCAGGTAATTAAATAATTTTTTTTATCTTGCTCTGTTTTCCAAGTCAGTTGTTTTTCAATGATATGTTTCACATTTTCTTCCATGTTTTTATTCTTTTTATTTTGTTTCACTGTTTCTTGAAGTTTCATGGAGACCTTAACTTCCATTTACCCATTAAATTTTAAAGAAATTATTTTATTCTGTGAGTTTTTTTACCTTTTTTTTCCCATTTGGCTAATTTTCCTTTTTAAATAGTTTTTTCTTCAATGATGAATTTTTGCTCCTCTTTTTTCATTTGGCCTAGTTTACTTTTTTAAGTAATTAATTTTTAATACACATTGCTTTATAAATCATGTTGGAAGTGAAAAGTCAGAACAACAACAACAACAAAACTATGGTTGAGAAAACAGAAAAAAGAAGTGCTCATATCATGTGTTGCTTTACATTTAATATCCACAATTCTTTTTCTCGATGCAGATGGCATTTTCTATCCAAAATCCATTGGGATTACCTTGGATCAATGAACAACTAAGAAGAACCAAGTTTTTCCATAGTTAATCAACACATATTCTTGCTGTTATTGTATACAATGTTTTCCTAGTTCTGCTTGTTTCACTCAGTATCAGTTCATGTAAATGTTTCCAATGCCTTTCTAAAAGCAATTTGTGCATCATTTTTATAGAACAATGGTATTCCATTATCTTCATATATCAGCTTTTTCAGTCATTCCCCAGTTGATGGACATCTATGCATTTTCTAATATTTTGCTGTCACAAAAAAAACTGGAACCGCTGCAAACATTTTTGCACCTGTGGATCCTTTTTCCTTCAATATGAGTTTCTTGGGATGAGTAGAGGCACTATTGAGTCAAAGGGTATGGACAATTTGGGAATAGTTCCAAATTGCTCTTCAGAAAGATTCATTTCACATTGCATTTCTGTAATCAATAGTGATTTAGAATATTTTTTCATATGACTATAGATGGCTTTAATTTCCCCATCTGAAAATTATCTGTTCATATATTTTGACCATTTATAAATTGAGGAATGACTTGAATTCTTATAAATTTGACACAGTTCTTTACATATTTTAGAAATGACAATAGTTTTCCTGATGTTGAATCAGGCCTGCATTCCTGGTATAAATCCTACTTGGTCATAATGTATTATCCTGTAGATACGTTGCTGTAATCTTTTTGCTAATATGTTATTTAAAATTTTGTCTACTTTCTGTTGATGTTTGCTTGCATTTTGTTTTCCTTATCAGGTTTTTTTTTTTCTTTCTAGATCCAATTTTTCTTGTGCAGCAAGATAACTGTATAAATATGTATACATATATTGGATTTGTCATATATTTTAACATAGTTAACATGTATTAGACTACCTGCCATCTAGGGGAAGGGGTAGGGGATGGAGGTAAAAATTTTAAACAGAAAGTTTTGCAAGGGTCAATGTTGAAAAATTACCCATGCATATGTTTTGCAAATAAAAAAGCTTTAATAAAATAAATAAATAAATAAAATTGTTGTGTTAATATTCACTAAGGAAATTTGTAATTTTCTTTCTCTACTTAATGAATGATATCCTCTTTCTCTATTTTATACATGTAGTTATTTACAGATATAAAATTCCCCCTAAAATTGCTTGGGCTGCATCCCCTAGCTTTTGGTGTGTTGACCCATTATTGTCATTTTCTTGGATGAAATTATGGATTGTTTCTGTGACTGGTTGTTTAACTCACTCATTTTTAGAATTAGATTATTTAGTTTTCGATTGGTTTTTAGGCTATCTTTCTCTGGTCCTTTATTGAATATATTTTTTTTGCATTGTGGTCTAAAAAGAAAGTATTTATTATTTTTGCCTGTCTGCATTTGATTGTGAGATGTTTTTACCTTCATGATCAATTTTTGTGTAGGTGCCATGTACTGCCAAGAACAAGGTATATTCCTTTTTGTCTCTATTCAGTTTTCTCCAGAGGTATATCATATGTAAGTTTCCTAGGATCCTATTAACCTCCCTACTCCCTTTCTTGTTTATTTTGTAGCCAATTTGTCTGATTCTGAGAGGGGAAGTTTGAGGTCCCCCACTAATATAGCTTTCTGTCTCTTTCGCCCAAAATCTGGTTTAAAATCTTCTCTAGGAATTTGTATTATTTACTACTTGGTGCATAAACCATAACTGATTCAACTATTCTCCAACTGATGGGCATCCACTCAGTTTCCAGTTCTGTGCCACTATAAAAAGATCTGCAATACACATTTTTGTACATATGGGTCCTTTTTTCCTTTTTTGATCTCTTTGAGATACAGGTCTAGTAGAGAACTACTAGATCAAAGGGTATACACAGTTTGATAACCCTTTGGGCACAGTTCCAAATTGCTCTCCAGAATGGTTGGATCAGTTCACAATTCCACCAACAATATATTACTGTCACGGTTTTCTCACATCCCCTCCTACATTTATCTTCTTCTCCTGTCATCTTAACTAAGTGGAGTGGAGTAATGTCTCAGAATTGTTTTAATTTGCATTTTTTCTTATCAGTAGTGATTTAGAGCATTTTTTTTCATTTGACTAGAAATGTTTGTTGTAAGGATGAAAGGCAATAATATAAATAATATATTTTGAAATCTCAAAGCAGCTATATAATAAATGTGAGCTATTAAATACTTTAGTTAACTTCAGAAAGACTTCAGTGTATAAAACAATTAAAGAGTCAAATTGTCAAGAAGACATCAGTGCATAAAATTAAAAAAAAATCTGGGCAGGGGGTTAATGAAGACATTACATGTTAATTTTTTTGAAAATTGATGGATTAGGCAGAGCCAAGATGGCAGAGAACAGATATGACTCTCTCTGACCTCCTCTGACCTTCTCTCAGATCAACCACAGATTAAGATTCTAAACTGATTTTGGAGTCTAAAGCACCCCCAAATATTAGGAGTACAACACATTCCCAGAAGAAGTTACCTTGGAAGAACTTCAGAACAAGTCTGTTTCAAATGGGCAGGGGGACAGTCTGCAGAACCCAGATTGCAGCATGGAGAGACCATGACAGAAAGCTGGGGTTTGGGATCAGTGTTGCAGTTTCCAAACATCTGGGAATCTTTTGTAAGCTTCTTGGGCTACTCTGTCCGGGTTGCAAGCAGGTGGTTTGGCAGATTTGCCTTTTGTAAAAGGTAAATTGTAAACAACTGAGACCATGAAAAACACCAGGCCTAACCCAGCTTACCCAGCACTGAAAATCAATCAATGGAACAGCCACAGAGCAAATTAAAGCAGCTGTTGCTACTTTGCATTGAACAGACCTCAAGCCTTAAAAAAATGAATAAAAAAACAAAAGTACTTTCACCATAGAAAACTTTTGTGGAGTGAGAGAAGAACAGACCTCAAATCCTGAGGTCCCTAAACATAAAGCAAGTCCAGAGGAAGCCACAAAGGGAGAGATGAGCTGGTCTCCATTTCACAAGGTTTTTCTGGAAGGTTGCATAGTCTTAAAAGAGAAAAGAAAAAATAGGGAAGTAAAATGAGATCATTGCAAGAAAGAATGGAAAAAAGCATATAGTGCCCTACAAAAGAGATATGAAGAAGACACCAATTCACTGAAAAATAAAATTGGTGAAATGGAAAAAGAATGCAATGAACAAAAAAATTCAAATGGCCCATTACAAAAGGAGCTAAAAAAAAGGTAACAGAAGAAAATAATACAGTAAAAAATAGAACTGAACAAATGGAAGTGAATGACTCAATAACACTTCAAAAATCAGTCAAACAAAAACAAAAAAAATTAAAACATAGAAGAAAATATGAAATATCTCCTAGAAAAAAAAACTGACCTGGAAAATAGATCTAGGAGAGACAATTTAAGGATTATGGACTTCCTGAAAGTCATGATGAAAAAAAGAACCTAGACACTATCTTACAGGAAATAATAAAAGAAAACTGCCCTGATATTTTAGAAGCAGAAGGTAAAATAGCCATTGAAAGAATCCACTGATCACCTCCAAAAAGAGACCCCAAAATGAAATCCCCAAGGAATATCATGGCTAAATTTCAGAACTATCACAATAAAGAAAATATATTACATGCAGCCAGAAAGAAACAAGTCAAATACCAAAGAGCCATAATTAGAATTACTTAAGACCTAGCAACTTCTACATTGAAGGATGGAAGATCCTGAAATCTGATATTCTAAAAGGCAAAGGAACTTGGATTACAGCCAAGAATTATCTATCTAGCTAAAATGAGCACTTTCAGGGAAGAAGATGATTCAATGATTTAGGTGAAATTCACCTATTACTAATGAGAAGAGCAGAACTGAATGAAAAATTTGACCTCCAAACACAAAAACTCAAGAGAAGGAAAAAAAAAAGAACTCTTAAGAATTATATTTCTATTTGGGTATATGTAGAGAATATGGGTATGATTTGATGTGATTTTGATAATATGAATAAGAAACTAGAGGTGGAAAGGGAATCATACTGGAAAAAGAGAAAAAAGGATGTAAAATAAGGGAAATTACATCTCACAAAGAGGCAAAGAAAACCTATGATAATTGAGGGAAATAAAGGAGGGGGATAAGCATTGTGCGAATCTTACTCTCATCAGATTTGGCTCTAAGAGAGAATATCAGATATATTTGATTTCACAGAGAAACTTGTCTCTATAGAGAAGTGGAAGGCAAAGGGGAAAAAGAAAAGTAAAGACTAATAAAAGGGAAAACAAAAGAATTAGGGGAAATGTGTAGAAAAAAGGGAGATGGGGTCTAAAGGGTGATTACTGTTTGAGGGAGGTGTTCATCAAAAACAAAATACTAGGAAGGGGGAAAAGGGAATAGGAAAGAGAAAAGTATAATACTGGGTAAATAAGATGGCAGGAAATACAGAATTAGTTATTTTAACCATGAATGTTAATGGAATGAACTCTCCAATAAAACAAAAGTAGATAACAGAATAGATAAAAAGAGAAAATCTACAATATGTTGTTTACAAGAAATATATTTAAAGTGTAGTGATACATAAAGAGTGAAGGTAAAGGACTGAACCAAAATCTATTATGCTTCAGGTGAACAAAAAAAGCAGGGGTAGCGATCCTGACCTCAGATCAAGTAAAAGCAAAGATAGATCTAATTAAAGGAGATAAGGAAGGAAACTATATTTTACTAAATGGTACCATAGATAATGAAGCAATATTAATACTAAACATATATGCATCAAGTAGCATAGCATCCAAATTCCTAGAGAAGCTAAGAGAGATGAAAAAAAGAAAGAGACTGCAAAAATATACTAGTGGGATATTTCAAACTTGCTTTCTCAGAACTAGATAAATCAAACCACAACATAAATAAGAAAGAAGTTAAGGAGGTAAACAAAATGTTAGAAAAGTTAGATATGATACATCTTTGGAGAAAGTTGAATAGAAATAGAAAGGAATTTACATTTTTTTCAGTGGTTCAGGGAAATTATACAAAAATTGGCCATGTGTTAGTGCATAAAAACTTCAAAAAATGCAGAGAGGAATAAATAGTAAATAAAAATCACATATAATATAAGGCCAGGAGAAAATAGGCCAAAAATTAATTGGAAATTAAATAATCTAATCCTAAGGAATGAGTGAGTGAAACAGCAAATCATAGACACAATCAATAATTTCCTCCAAGAGAATGACAATAATGAGACAACATACTGAAATTTGTGGGACAGAAAAAGCAGTTATAAGGAGAAATTTTATATCTCTAGATGCTTACTTGCATAAAATGGAGAAAGAGGTCAATGAATTGGGCTTACAGCTAAAAAGCTAGAAAAAAGAACAACTTAAAAACAATCAATTAAATATCAAATTAGAAATTCTGAAAATAAAAGGGGAAACTAATAAAATTTAAAATGAGAAAACTATTCAATTAATAAATAAATCTGAGTTGGTTTTATGAAAAAAAAACAACAAAATAGATAAGCCTTTAGTGAATTTGATTTTAAAAAAAGAAAGAAGGAAAATATAATTGTTAGTCTCAAAAATGAAAAGGGAAAACTTTCCACCAATGAAGAGTAAATTAAAGCTATAATTAGGAGGTATTTTGCTTAACTACACACCAACAAATTTGATAATCTAAATGAAATGGAAGAATATCTACAAAAATATAGATATCCTAGGTTAACAGAAGAGGAAATCAATTGTTTAAATAGCCCCATTTTAGAAAAAGAAATAGAACAAGCTATTAATCAACTCCCTAAGAAAACATCTCCAGTACCAGATGGATTTACATGTGAATTCTACCAAATATTCAAAGAACAATTCATTCCAATACTATATAAACTATTTGAAAAAACAGGGAAAGAGATGTTGAAATTAAAACTATTTCCAGTCATATGAACAGGTGCTCCAAATCTCTATTGATCAGAAAAATGTAAATTAAGACAACTCTGAGATACCACTACCTACATGTCATACTGGCTAAGACGAAAGGAAAAGATAATGATGGATGTTGGAGGGGATGTGAGAAAACTGGGACACTGATTCAGTTGGTGGAACTGTGAATGGATCCAGCCATTCTGGAGTGCAATTTGGAACTATGCTCACAAAGTTATCAAACTGTGCATATCTTTTGACCCAGTATTTCTACTGGGCCATAATCCCAAAGAGATCTTAAAGAAAGGAAAGGGACCCACATGTGCATAAATGTTTGTGGCAGCCCTTTTTGTAGTGACTAAAAACTGGAAACTGAATGGATGCCCATCAATTGGAGAATGGCTAAATAAATTATGGTATATAAATGTCATAGAATATTATTGTTCTGTAAGAAACGACCAGCAGGATGATTTCAGAGAAACTTGGAGAGACTTACTTGAACTGGTTCTAAGTGAAATGAGCAGAACCAGGAGATCATTATACACATCAACAACAAGACTATATGATGATCAATTCTGATGGACATGGCTTTCTTCAACATTCAGATGATTCAACCAGTTCTAATTTTTCAGTGATGAAGAGAGTCATCTACACCCAGAGAGAGAACCGTGGGAACTGAGTGTGGACCACAACATAGCATTTTCACTCTTTCTGTTGTTTGCTCACATTTTAATTTCTTTCTCAGTTTTTTTTCCTTCTTGATCCGATTTTTCTTGTGCAGCAATATAACTTTATAATTATGCATACATATATTGGATTTAACGTATATTATGACATTTAACTACTGCATAAAGGATCACCTCTAGTCATCCTGATCCAAATTTTATTTTTTCTTAATAATATTTTTCTCTAATTAGATATAAAGAAAGTTTTCAACATCCATTTTTGTAAAATTTTGAGTTCCAAGTTTTCTTCCTTCCTTCCCTTTCTTCCTTTTCCCCTCCACAAGACAAGAAATTCAATATAGGTGATACATATGCAATCATATTAAATATATTTCCATATTAGTCATATTTTAAAAGAAAAATCAGAATAAAAGGAAAAAACACAAGAAAGAAACAATGAAAAACAAATGTAAAAGTACTATTAATTCAGTCTCCACGGTTCTTTTTCTGGATGTGGATGGCATTTTCTATCACATTTACTGGAATTGCCTTGGGTCATGGTATTACAGAAAAGAGCTGAGTCCATAAAAATTGATTATCAGACAATAGTACAGTTAGTATTGTTCTTGTTCTGTTCACTTCACACAACATCAGTTTTGCTAAATCTTTCCAGATTTTTTTCTGAAATCCTCCTGCTCATCATTTCTTATAGCACAATAATATTCCATTACATTATATTCATATACCCCAATTTCTTCAGCTAATTCCCAATTGATGGGTATCCCCTCAATTTCCAATTGTTTGCCAATTCAAAGATATTCTCATCTCTTCACATCTTAATTTCTTTCCTTACCATTTCTTCTCTCCTCCTCTTATATTCCCTGACTTCTATACTTGCATTCTTTTTCCTGTTTTCACTAAAAATCTGTTAATGACTCACTTTTGCCTTAAAAAAGATAAAGATTAAACTTGCTAGTCTAACATTTTGAACAACTTCTCTAAATTTGAGTTGAATTTTCTTATTTTTCCTTTTTATTACACCATGTTGCCTTTCAATTTATTGAGTACTTACTATATATCCAGCATTGTTCTGCAAGGTGTTATATAAGAAATGTTAAGTACCAAACACTTGGAAAGCTACAAGTCTCTCGGGAAAGAAATATACATGTGCAGAATTAAGCCATTATGGTACAATGCATGAGTAAAGGTGAAATGAATGGTACAGAAAAACATCTCTGAAATCCTTTCCAGCTTTAAATCTATGATCTCATGATACTACAATTTTCATCATAGCATCATTCAGTTTAGTCATTTAATGTGACACATACACATTATGATTCTTCCTTACTTGTCACTGATGTTCATTCTACATGAATTTCCACTTCCACTTTGCTCTAGCAATTGTGTAAAATGACAATTCCCCTGGCTCTGCATCAACCAGTAACAGAATGTAAATAAAATCAGGAGACTCCAGGGTTCAAATTTACAATCGTCGTGTCATTTTCCCCATTATTTTGGTGCATCTCTTCTTTTGTCCAGGTTAGTTAGAGGACCAGATATTTACCATTCAACTCTGCCTTCCCAGTGGACATCAAAAGAATAATAAAATGACAATTTGCTAAGATGATAATACATTTCCAATGAATTTTGAACTACCTGCATAAGCCTAATTAGGATTCATTACAGATCCTCTGCTCTGGAATAATACTGTAGGCTTGAGAATCACAAATTTGTTGAGGAAAAAACTGGCCCTCCCCTTCCAACAAGCATGAAATCCCTGGCAAGATGACTTATTTTTGTGGTAGAAAATTCTTCAAAATAAAAAAGCTCATTTGAAATTTGAGAATCTATAAAATCCAAGAGAATTTCCTTTAATGAAGTAAAAACCTTTAGAGAAAGACAGAACTAGCAACAGTTTCAAAGAATATACCCCCAAGGGAGGTTTCTTTTCAGCAATATAAATGCCTTTAATAGGACGACTCTTCCCAAGCAATTAAACCTTTTACAATAAGTGACCCCTTCATCTATTGCCACCCTCTTGCCAGGTTTGAAGTCCTTAAAGATATGACCCTACCCCCACCCCAGTTCCATGAAATTCTTGGAATGAGAATATGCGTATATCCCTAATTGAAAGTAATTTTTCATTTCTTCAGAATCTTTTTTATCAATCATTTTAGTTATGTTAATTTGGGGTAGTACTCATGTTTTCATTATATGAATCATGACTGCCACATCAGAATATCACAGATTTTCAGATAAAATACATTTAAGAGATCAATTAGCCCAACTCTTTGATTTTATAGACTAGGAAACTGAGGCTTAGGTGAAGGAATTTATGAAGTCACTTAAGTCATAAATCACAGAGCTGGGACTCAAATTCAAGTCTCCTTGGATTAAATTCAGAACCTCTTTTATTGGGTTGTGCAAGATATGTTTTAATACCTGCAGTCAAGGTAGATGCACTCATAAAATGATGAGACATCTAAGGATCACTCTCTCCTTCACCATCTTGGGAATAGGGAAACTTCAATTTAAGAAATGGATATGGGTTCTAAAAGACATTCAATGTCTGATTAGAAGTAGAAACATCTCTCAAAAATGGAAATAAAGAATCTGAAATTTAGTAAGTAAATAGGATTAGATTTGAACAAGAAAAGAAGGAAGAAGAAAGAAAGAAAGAAAGAAGAGTAACAGACATTAAAGCTAGTGAAAGACAAAATATGTAAAAGAAGGATATTTGAGAAGGAAGAAATAAAGGACTATCCTGTGTAATAATGGGCATCTAATAATCTTAGGTTAAAAAACAGTTACCATTTGTATTTCAGATACATATTTTTGGGAAGAGGCTCATAATTGCAGAAATCATATACTACTTTAATTCATTGAAGGAAATCAACTGTTCTGGCTATTTGGTTTTATTTTCTCAGTGCTATCTTTGCATAGGTCATCCAAGCTTCATTGTAAACACATAATTACTTGAAAAGATATAGTAGTTTTCAACAGCATCTTGTCAGGAAGGATAGAGAGAGGTAACCAAGTCACTCTACCCAATACACAGTCATTTATGTTCATAATAAATGGATGTTAAAGTTTTATTTTTTTTCCTTGTGAACGTACACTTAATTAAAATAGTACATAGTTTTTTAATTCTCTTTGTTGGACCTCCTGTGAGCTCATAGAAGAGCACAAAGTGATAATTTCCAAGGCCTGAGAGGTACTCTAGTTTAACAAGTTAGTGCAAGTGATTGAATTTCTATTATTTTCAGATAGACATCAATTAAATGTTTCCATAATTAGAGGTGAATTTTAGTATAGTCAATTCATAAAACATCATGTTTATAAAGGTTTGTTTTATCATACCATAACACGCAATGTTATGTCTTGATTTAGCATATGCCTTAGTTATCCTGAATGATATCATTATTTGCAATGCTTGGAGACCCGTTTTCCTAAATGAAAGCTTAACACATATATCCACAGAGATATGTTACTGGTTGTATTTTAATACTTCACCAAAATAGTCACTATATCCAGTAGCAAATCATCAGGGTGAGGTTAGTATCTCTTTCAGACAGTGCACACGATTTTATATATCCAGGGCATTATTCTCACCAGAAATAACAGAATGATAATCCATGCAGAAGAAAATGGGAGATGAAGTTAAAATAAATATTCTTCCTCTACCATTTCTCCAATGTGGTACCATTTAACTTCTCTACAGACAGTAATGCCTATCATTGACATTTCAAAGGGGAATTGAAAACATTGTAAACCATTTTGGGATGTAAGAAATCATGGAGTCCAAACAATACTACACTTTGAGAAGAAATGGCTTATCATTTATAATATAAAATAAAGCTGATCACACCGTCATTTTAATGCTCATAAATGGGCTTTCCATAATCAACACCATTGCTGCCCTCCTAGTGGATTTATGCCCACATTTACCAGCAGAAGTCTTACTTCTTTTGCTAATGTCTCTCAAGTTTGTTTACTCTTTTTCTATGGCCAAAAAGTGTTGTGGCTTTTTTAAACTATTTTTCAACAAAAAGCAATAATTGGCAGTGATAATAAAGTCAAGTATGTCATAACAGTAATGTATAGTACATTTATATACATATCTATGTGTGTATATAACATATTTAAAACATTAATCAAAGTCTTTGAATGTTATACTTTTTAAGACAAAAAACCCCAAGTCTTTGTTTTTATGATGTTATAATTAAATACATTATAATTTAAACCAATTAATCAATGCCCCCCAAAATTTAATATTATATTCCTAGGAGAATTTTTAAAAACATATATTGTTCTGCCTCCAAGGAAATTGAAGAATATATTGCTAGTGAGGGGAGTAATTAAAGCTTATATAGGAGAAAAATGAGAATTTTAGTTGGTTATTGATGGTGTTAACGATTATGCTAAGGTCATGTCAGGAAATTATTCCTTCTTGAAGGGTGGTTTCCTTTCTGTTATTTTTTGAAAGCAGCAATTGTACATTATGAGGTCTGTCAGTTTTTCTCTCCAATAGAGTTATTGAAAAACAGATTTTCATAGTGCAATTCACCATCCCTGGCCAAAATAATGTGACACTTAAAGAATGATATGAGATATTAATTGATTTCTCCACATCAGCAGGCACAATGATGTTTATTTTATGGCTTTGGAATCTGTGTGAAGGTCCTAGAAGCTGGCAAAAGCATAAAACTGAGTTTCTTAGGTAATCAATTACTACAGAAAACAAACACTTCTGCATCTTTTCCATGTCACAAAATTCCAATATTTATTTCATGTTATAAAAGTGATTACCTGAGGACTCTAGTCATGGAAAGGTGTTTAAAGTATTACAGGATGGAAAGATAGAGAAATTCAACTCAACTAAAAGAAGAGTTTACTTAGCTGGAGAGAGCTACATATTTTTGAAAATTGTTGATCCACTTTGTTTTTGCAGAGCAGATGTTTCATTAAGAAATCAATACCAAATCCTTTGCAATGCATATTATGCACTAATAGCTAGCTGGCTAGCACTAGAGAGTATAGGTGTTCTCTGACTTTAAAAGTTTGTTGCTAACATTGATCATTGTTTTTGATCCAAGTTCTTTGATACACAGTATTCATAATGGAATGCAAATTTATAAATGTTAGAACATTAATATATTAAAATCCAGTGTAATAGTAGTTATCTGGTGCTTGATCTATATAGACACTCTGCTAGTTAAACCCTGTAAGGCACAAGAAGTTGTATGTCTGAGGCAGGGTGACTAATAAGGGATCAGACAAATGTCCAGATAATATTAGTATGGGACCCAATATCATGAATCCCATGAAAAGAATTGAAGCAAAGTACATTGAATTTTTATAGGAGGAAGAGAATTTTTAATCCAAAATAACTGATTTGGAGATGTCTATATTGACTACCTCCTCAGAGGAGGGGGAAAAGTATCTTTCAACAAGTTTGGGGAAATTGTTTAAAATTTTATTTTAAAAAAGTAACCAAAATTATTTGTATTAATTCACTATAGAGGTAATGTTTTGCATAAATTGAGGGTAGAATAAGGGTAGGATTAAAAAAAAGTAGTCAAAATTGTCTACAGCTGACGAGCTGAGGAGCTCTAACTGCCATAGTATGTACAGGAAAATTCAATGTGAAAAGTGGAAGATAATGTGCTCACACACTAATGGGCACTGAACTAGACACAGGCTCATTTTTCACATCATGTCATCTCTAAGGTTTGAATAAAAAGTAATGGCCAGAATGAGCCTCGCTCTATCTCAGACATTATCATTTGCCTCCTCAGTTTTATTTGTGTTGACTTGTACAGTCTAAAAAGATGACAGTCTCTGGGCCTCTGGATCAGTCATAGTGATAATACACAGCACATTACACTGTTGGTGACAGGTTCTGTTCTCCTAGCTGGCATATGAAAGGAACGCATCCCTTTCCGTCATTTCAAATGCTATAAACTGACAGAATAAAGAATCTTGCAGAGGGGACATCACAAACCCTGTCTGTTATGATTTTATGAGATAAACTGGAGTTTCTAGGGTATCTTGTTCAGGAAATTAGTGTCAGTCAAACTTTAGTGGGTTTTTTTTTTTTTTTAAGATAAATAGCAGACTTTAGAAAAGTGGCCTTCTCTTGCTTCCTACTGCAGAGCAGTCAAATTCTCATGCTCCCTCCTGAAACTAATTGTAAACAGTTAGCTCTTAGAATGCAACTGGATTATTAAACTAAAACGCAAATGATTACATGAGGTTTTGACCTCCAAAAGATGGTTTTAGTCTACAAAAACAAAAAAAAATAAATCTATTGGTGCAGAATAAAAGATGACAGGGCCTCTTGGACTATTTTGTTGCATAGCAAATGGCACATTGTATTAGTCAGTTATCAACAGGCCAGTATCTTGCTATTTTTCCCTTAGTATTTTTCAAAGTTTTCTTTTCTTTCTTTTCTTTTATTCTAGGTTTATAAGTTGTTATTATAGATAATTTAAAATGCTTTGACTTCAACTGAATACACTGCACAAATATTGCTAAGATAGATTATAAGAAGCAAATTTTTATTATTTTACTTGAAAATGGATAAAATGGATTCTCTCTTCTTAAATTTTTTAAAAACATTTTGGTGTCAAAAATTTACAGGTACTTGACTCATAATCAGCCAATTGTCATAGCAGTTTCTCATGTAATTTGAAGTACTTCTGTTATAATCAGTGTTTCTTGCTTGACTAAAATGTCCCTGATTATTTAAGTTTGGCTTGCACATTATCCTTTTCTGTACATTTTCCTGTTTTAAAATTTTTAAAAATTCTGTCTAGTTGAATGGAAAAGAATGTGAAAGATTGCATGAAATATACAACACTTATTCCATTGCTTCTAATTTCAATTTTTCCCTTGATGCATGTTTTACAGTCTTCTCCAACTCAGAGTTTAGTAATCTATTTACTGCTAATATCACTGTATTTTGTATAGCTCTATTCATGTAAAGGTATTGCTATAAAGCATTATTTTTTTGAAGAATCAAAAATTGTCTTATGTGTGATTAAAAAATCTATAAATATAACAATAATGAAAAAAAAGTCTTACAGGTCTCTTAATTCTGATGTCATCATTGTGGATGCCTTGGAGGTTTATATAATAAATAAATTGCCTTGTACAAAACATATGTTTTGTACATATATAAAATATGTTTTGTAGAAGGCAATTTCTTTCAAAAGCATAAAAAAAAATTAAGGAAGAAAATATTGTCTATAGGAAAAAATGCTCCTATTTATTCAGCATCTTCTTGCCTGTTTCAAGATTGGGATTTAGAATTCTTTGGAATGAACAACCCTTCCTTGGGGTGTTAGGTCACTTAAACAACATGACTTTTGATCAAGTCTGCTCTACACCTTATCTCATCTTTGCATTATTTCAGCCCTTATATTATCTCCTCCTACCTGGGTCAGCATTTGGTGAATTTTCCTAATCTACTTGTACTTTGAAGTACCATAATTCAATAAAAACGGGAAGAAATTGACAGAATGGACGGAAGCAATATGTTGAATGAAGCTAAAGAGAATTATACTATTTATTTTTTTCTAAATCCTGACTTTATGTTCTTACTTCACTCTTCTTTGAGATAGTATGGGAAACTTTATTTGGAAAGTAGCAATCTACCATCACTTCTACTTCAATTATTGATCATAGTGATCCAGTGATCCAATGTAGAAAACTTTGCTATGAGAGTGTCCTCATTCAAGACAATGAGCTTCTCTAGCTACATTAGAAGTCTCTAATTTTCAATTTCTTGATTAGAGGATCATAGAATCATAAATTTTGAACTGGAAGAGATATCTAATGCAACCCCCTTATTCTGCATACATGAAAACTGAGGCCCAGGAAGGTGAAATGACTTACTCAAGTCATATAGGTAGTAAGGGTAAGAGCCAGAACTCAAAACTCATTTTTAAAATTCAAATCCTGAATACTTTCCACTGAACTGCACACTTGCCTACACTTTATTTTTTCTATACTTTAATCATTTTTAAATCCTTTCCTCTTTTCTCTCCTGGGGGAATATAAGCTATTTAAAGGCATGTAACATTTTAATGGTTCATAGGATACATACCCTTCCACCCTCTCAATCCCACTTGTCACTCCATATAGTGGCTTTTTCAAAAACATCATAGACTATATGATAGCCATACAGCTGCTGCTATCATTGAGCTGTCCATATTAAGATTAGTTATTTTGTTTTATTTCAGGCTCCCTTGGATCCTACATGTATGCTTCAGCTTTATCCTTTTATATTTATCCTATAACACATAGAAATTAAGATATAAAATCTATTATGTCAACTTAATAAACAGATTATATTATTACTATAACTCTGATTTGCTAAAATAAAAAAGTTATTTTTGTCATTTTATTTTATTAGTTGGGCATTACTTTCTGATTTCTTGACAATTTAAGACTGTAGTATCATGAAGACATTGAAGGGACCTTAGGGATAAACTAGTCTACTGCCTTTTATTTTGCTATTAAGAAACAGATCTAGAGAGGCAAAGTAACTTACCCTAAGTGGAAGAGCCAGGTTATGATCTGGGATCTTCTGATTTCAAATACCATACTTCCCTACCTTCCTGAATTTAAAATTGCAGAAATTATTAAAAAGTAACAGCTCTTCAGATTCATGCAACCAGTGGAGTATATAGCATACAAAAGAAGACTGACTGTTTTTTTTTTCCCTAACTTGACTCAAGTGAAAGCCAATCTAATTACAAAGCAAATAAACTATAACCTCTATTGGAGGCACTCAAAAACCATGAGTTAAGCTATCAAGCAGCATAACTTATAGCCTTCAAGGTAGTACATTGACCGTGAAGAAATACAGTGCCTGGCTGGAGCTTAATGGAAAATCCTCTTTAGCTCAATGGAACAGGGAGATTGTCATCCTATCCCATTAGGCTTCTGCCTCAGGTCCTTAGATTCACGTCTATTTTCTTTGTTCAGGCCTTATCCTCTCGTGTAGATGTTGAACTGGCCTCCCACAACAAGCGAGTTGCTTCCTTGTAGTTGGCCCATAGAGTCATCAGGTTAAGGGTGTATCTACTCCATTCCTGATAAATGACAGTTTTATCTGTCCCATTTCTTTTGTGTGACTCTCAGTTAGATAGCAGGGTTAGGAAATATAAAATCTTGTTTTTTCTCCATGTCCCTTTTATTTTGGGAAGCTTTTGAGAGCTTAACATTTCCCTGCCTCTTGTTGTTCAGACCAGTCCATTCCCTTCAGAATCCTTTGACTAATGGCCTCTTGCCTCCCACAGCAAATCCAAGCTTCTTCTTGTCATCTTCAAGGAACCCACCTATCTCTTGTCTCTCAGGCCTCCTACCCTATCTTGCTGACATACTCTGGCCTAGGCTGTCACTATGATCTATGGTAAGGTTTAGCAACACAAACAGGACAGAATCTATAGTATGGTTCAGTAGTCAGCCAGCAGATATGAAAAGTAAAGCTGTGTAAGTGAGGAAAATAGGAAACAAAAGAGAGTGGGCAAACTTTTCAAAGGGAAAAATAAACCTCAAGCTATAATGTTATAAAATTTTGTAATATTTTAAAATTCACTTAATTCTGTGTATGTGTATGTGTATATATTATTGAGCTGTATGCAAATGTATGTATATATATATACATGTGAGCATGTATATATAGACATGTGTGTGTGTTCTTTCTCTTCTCTATATTCATATTGTGTGCATATGTATATGTATGTGTGTATGCATATATACTTCCTCTTCTATACATTCAGCTTATGAGATTCTCAAGAAGTTTCCACAAGAAACAATTATGGTTGACCTAAGAATAATTCTAAAATGTAAGTACCATGCAAAACTAAGAAGACAATGCAGTAAGAAAGATCACTTCAACTGAATTAAAAGACGTCTAAATATATAAAATAGAATACATCTTTCTCTTTTTAGTCAAAAATTTTAATTGTTCAGAAAACCCTTTATAGTTTGGCTAAGCTAAGAAGATCGAGAGGGAGCCAGTTTTATCAGAAAGATCTGAATTCAAATCCTACCTTACCCATATGCTGTTTAACCACAGACAGGTCATTTTTTTTCTCTCCATCTTGTGATTCTCTAAATTCAGTTTTACATAAAGCTTACTGAATTCCTTAACCACATCAGAAAAAGGAATTTCCTTCATAGAAATGCCCTAAGTCCCCAAAACATCACAGATATGGATTTGGCCCCAGCTAATTAATTCTAGAAACTTTTTTGCTTGGTATCTCATAATCTGTTTTGCCTACAAGAAACAGAAAAAAAAATAGAAAAGAATTCAGGCAGAAATAGCTATATTCTCATCTATTTTGGAAAAAACTGACAATTATGGTGACTTTATAAGCAATCTCTTTATTTCTATTCTTTGAGATGAACTTGCATGGAAACAGATCACAAATAATCTTAAATCGATTGTCTACATCATGCCTACCTATTTTTTTTAAACTTTTCAGAATGCTAGGAGGTAATATCAGGACTCTATTCCAGATAGAAAGATAGAAGAAAAATTTTGTGACATGGGTTTTATTCTTGAAGATACTTCTGCAGAGTCTTAGTGAGATAGAAAGCTTATAGTCAGGATAAAACTATAATATTTGTATTTAAAATTATAAATGCACATATTGAACACCAATTAAAAGGTAGTTAGGTTTAGTCAAACTCCAAAATATATGAGTAAACAATAAGACTTGGGTAGTCACAACTCCTCAGTATGCACTATTGTGATCTGGTGATATATCCTTTTTCCATTCAATACATTTATCTTTATTATTACTTGCTAGTATTTTACTAAATTTCTGTAGCACTATTGTAACACTAAACACTCTCATCTACCTTAGACATATTTTAAAAAATGCATCCCCAAATCTCAGGTAAATAACAATGTCACAGTGAGATCCCGGAGTACAAGCCTAACAGACCCAAGCCCCATCTTCCCACTCGTTCCTGATCTATAACCACATCTTCTTGTATTTGCAGGTCCATTTTCAATGAAGTGGCATTGTACCACTTCACCTCTCTCAAGGGAATTCTTAAAGAATTAGTGAATTGTGACAAGTGTTCTAAAGATCAAACACATTGGGCAAATGACATTATTATTATAGTGGATACTTGCAGCATTATTCAATCTGCCAGTCTAAACCATGTGCTGTTTTGGCACTTGCCTTACTGAAAATAGCAGACCATTTTGTGAGCTGGCATAGGCCCATGCTGGCAGATGGACATGCATCAAAGTAGCTAAGAGACCTTGTTTTAACAGCAAATAGATTTCTTTAAGGCCAGATTCCTGGGTTAGGCTGCTGTAACATCTCTGTGGCTGATGTATCCAGTTAAGGTGCTGAGTGGTTCATTTCTTTTATTCTATCCTACATTATATTAGCCTTGTGCTAGACTGACAGCAATTCTCATACCTTAGAAATGGAAATAATCTTAATTGAGGGCTCCAGTGGGTTGGGCCCTTTTACACTAGATCTGTACTGTGGTGGAAAGGTTGAACCCTCACTAAATCCCATATTTCCATTTCATCAGATGAAGGTGAAGGACAGTAATCCAGTCATTCAAGAAAACATAATGGAGAGATTTATTGTATACTTTATTATACTATTTCTTGCCCAAAGTCCTTTTAACCTTACCACATCTCAAAGGAATCACATCAACAGCACTGTCTTAACTAACTCAGAAACCTAGGGACAAGAGACTATTGACTAGCACCTTTAAACAGTAAAGCACCCACATGGCAAGTTAAAAAGAGCAGAAAACTCATTGAGATTAATGGGAAGCTGGAAAATTTTCAGCTCTTGCCAAATGGGAGCCCTTCATTTTTTAGTGGTTAACACTATAATTATATTCTGCTTTCATCAGTAAAATGTCATAATGTACAGTGTATATCCACAGGGCCAGCTGCATACCTTTTAATTGGTGGTATAATGCACATACTAAGGGAATCACATCAATTAATTAACAAAGTAATTAATTAAAGTGTTTTATAAAGTGGACTAGGGATCTGATCTCATTTAGTATCGCAATAAGTTTTCAAGACAATCTTTGTTGAGAAAGCACATTTTAGTTTCTGTGACGCCTCAGTCTATCTGCATAGAAAAACCTACAGAATTTTTTATTTCACTTTTTATTTGGGCGTGGGGGTCACATGAGTAGTAATATAGCATAATGAATAGGGAGCTGGTCTCAGAGTGAGAAAAACTTGGGTTCGAGTACTGATTGTGACACATAATGTTCTACAATGCAGGATAAGTCATTTGATTTCTCATTGCCCAGACAACTTTCTAATACTATAGCAGTAGAACTGCTCTTTAATGTTATAGCAGAAAAGTTCTATAACAGGGAGAAAACATAAGAAGGCTCCTCCAATAAATCATTAGATACACACACATACATATATATATATGAATATATATGCATAAATGCACATCCAAATACATATATGTGTATGTACATATATGTATATACACACATACATATCTATCTATAGATAGATAGATAGAAATATATCATACATAAATGATGCCATAATCCTCAAAATGAGGTAATTGATAATTATTTTTTAAATGTCTTCATGCTCAGGCCCACAGAGCAAGTATATGTCAGGGAAAGGACTCTGTTTTATCTGCCTCTACCAGTTATTATCTCATAAAAATATAAGATGCCAGTACCTCTCTTCTTTATGAGATAATCTTTAAGGTATAATGTTTTCACAAATACAAAATGGGAATAACTATGCATTATTAGATATATACATAATGTGCATATAGTAATATGCATAAACTTATAAAACATGAGTATATTTATTCTTTATGGGTATTATACATCAAATTGTCTTTTTAATGGGTAGCTTGAAGCAAATATATTTTCTGATTGTAACTGCCTTCAAAAAGCAAAATAATGCCTTTTTTGCCTGTAAAGCACATCCTGCTCCCTTACTTGTGGGGGCTCATCCTTGGGACTTGATATTTTTCTACATTTGTCTTTGATTTCTCCTACTAATTTTATATTTTAGCTCCTTTTCCCCTCCTCTAGATGATTAAAATGTTTAAGTGATTATAACGAAATAAATTATTATTTATACCAAAGAATGATGTAATTATTTTCCAACAGGACAACTGTAAAAATTGAAGTTGTTGGTCCTTCCTGCCCACCCCACCTGCCCTGCATTTTGTTTCTCTTAGTTTCACATATTTTCTTTGGTAACTTTGCCTCATAAAGTTATTTATTTAATTCTTTCCATTCTCCTAGTTTATTTTGAATCATTTCTCTCATTGAGAATAATAGTAAGAGTTGTTATTTTTAAGCAGAAATAGTTCTGTTCCTTTTTCTTGTTTTAATATTGGGATTGTTCTTCCAGTGATTATTTTAGGATTGCCCGCTTATTTCCAATTGTATTTCAATGTATTTATTAGTGAAAAATGTCTATAAATTTTGAAAGACTGTTTTGGTTTCCCATAATAAATCTGATGTTCACAATAAAATATTGCTAAGAAATACCCTGCTAAATATTAGAGATGTGCTGTGTTTACCTTCATATTATGAATGCCCTCTGTATGCTTAATTGTTTGCCATGTGTTGCCATATACAGAAAAAAGTTATTTGTACTCTTCATAACTTGAATTAATTCCTTTTGCTTCTATATTGTATTTATACACAGTATAGATCATTTTTATTGTTCAAATTAATATTTTAGAAATTGATATCACACATCATACAAATTTTTAAAGGACTGAAACTAAGATCTTTGGGTTCTAGTGGTATATAATTGTTCTTGGAAAGTTAAAAAGTCTGCTAATATTAGGTACAAACACAGATTTTAGAGACAAAGATACATTAAAACCATTGCACAGACATATGAAAATTTTAGAAGATTTCACAAATGAAGCTACTATCATAAAAGCAAGTGAAACAACTTAGAAAGTTTTTCTAATACTCTCTGATTATGAATATTTACCTGAAGAACTGACGTAGGAAATGAGAGCAATATAGCGGCATGCTCTAGGAGGTGGAATAGCTCCTTAAACGATGGGGAGTTACACTATGGAAAGAAGGCTTTCTCACACAGAAATGTAAGTCTCAAATCCGGAAGTGCTGCTATATCTATAAGTTGAGGTGAGGCCACCAAAGGAGCATCTTCTCTGAAGTGAAGACATGTCCTCCAGGAGAGCATCTGTGAGGACCTTGGATTGGGCTGGCATCAGAGGCACCAAACCTGCAACTGTGTCAGATAAAAGTGAAAAAACTAATGCAGGACCTCATAAGGATAGCTTTTCTTATACTGTGTGAACTAATGGCAAGATAATCTGAATTCATCTGGAATGATTATTTCCAAAAATTGCCAACAATTGAGTAGGAAGAAAAAATATATCTTAATTATATTGCTAATATAGTATATTTCATCCTGAAAAGACTGTAGATCTCAATAGAAAAAAAGCATCCACATATTATAGCAGAGACACTAGTCCATCAGTCAGTACTACTTCTATCCTCTTTGTTCTAGATCCTTTTTAATGGGCCCTATGTCAACATTAAAACATCAATTTTTATCTTTGCCCCAGGATTTTCTCCCATTTTTAAGGTCATTCCTGAACACTCTAGGCTGTATTGGGTGTCCAAGGGAAGTAATATTTCTGATGTGAGCACTTGGTGAGCTCTTTTCTGGGCTGTTCATCTAATATTTTAACCCTTGATGTCCATTGTCTTGCCCAACTCTCACCTGTGTTCCAAGATGAATGTACAGCAGCTATATCCCAATAAACCATCTCTTCAGATGGATTAAACCAGATTGAGAGTGATTTGGCAGATGTCTACCCCAAGGAGGCAGACTGGACAGAAAAGAACAATTTATTCCAGCAGCCACAAAGATAGCTGAAGGAAGTATTGTGAAGCGCTTAGAGCTTGGTCAGGCATAAAACACTCCAAGGTTACCCAGTACATCCCTAGTCATCACCAGTCATTTTGATTTTTGTGCTGCTACTGGATTCAAATAATTTAGGAAGAGAATGAGGCTGACAACTTTGTGCAACTCTGACTCACTTAAACCCAAATCAAGCCCAATTAAAGGCACTTATCTGTGATGATTTTCATCCTCTTTGAAAAAAGGACAAACAACAAAACAAACTAGACCCCTCCTCGAACAAAAAGCTCTTGCCTTCCATCCATACAGCCCTAGGGCATTGATTGATTGATTAGTGTCTCTGAACTCTTTGTCTCTTCCTGTCAGCTATAAAATAGATCTCCCAGGGCTCACAGTACACAGTATAATGACCAGGCAAAAAGTCAAACCTCAAAAGAGGGCCTTGAACAATTTAATCTTTCATGTGCCTTATTGGACTTCTTTCTGGCCACTGTATATTTAGATTCATTCTTTAATGGTTATCATACTTCATATCTTACCTACTTATCTCATCCCAGAGACTCTGACTCCCCCCACACTCCATTCTTCATCTCTCACTCCTGATTCACTTAGTTCTATCCCCTCAACAATACTGTCTCTCCAAATCCCATTCCAGATCTATCTGTCCTTTACACTATGTCCTCCCTTGCATCTTGAAACTTCTTTCTTACTTTTTCCATTTTCTGTTTTTCAATGAAACCTGAATTTGTCCTATTGACACTGAATTGCTGGCTACACCTTTTGTTTCTGGCCACACTTTCACATATACCGATCAACTCATTAATTATATTATGGAAATAAAAATGCTTCCCTTACTCTTTATTACCACTTTCAAATTTTTCCTGTACCATCATTACTCAATAATTTCCTCTGAGATTTATCCAATACAAACTTATTACCCAATAGATGTTCTGGAAAACTATTGCTACTCTAGAACCTCTCTTTCCTTTGTCAATGAGTTCAGTGTCTATGTCACAGTATTTTTTTCCACTCTCATTCCTTTCCTTATACTAGGGGATTTAAGTGTACATCTTCATATTCTATCAAGTACTTTGACTTCTCAGTTAATCTATTTTATCCCCATGAGACATTACTTCCAGTATATGTCAGCTATACAAAGAGATGACCATATCTTTGATCTTGCAATCAACCATAAGTATTCCACTCTCATGGTCATGAACTCTGAAATTCATTTAATAGATCACGATTTTATTATTCTATCTTTCCCTCTATCTTATGATACAATCCTGTTCATCTTACTATGACTTACAATTTCTCTATTCCTCAGTTCTTTCCCAGACATCATCTTTATGTGAGCTAGCCTCTCTTCACTTCCCTACTTAAATGCATGGGTAAATAAAATTCAATTCTATACTGAATCCATTTATATTTGAATTGTTTGTATTTCCGTCTGATTGCTGATCATGCCTTTCCAAATTAAAACTTCTTATTATTCCCACTATCTGCCACCTTTATTCTACTCATACACTCTGAAGCAACTTGGAAAAAATAAAATCATGTCTGGATCCATTAGAAATTTATTATATATAATACCAACTAAACCCTCACCACAGCAACATGAATAGACTCTTCTACTCACCACAATAGCTATTCTCACTCTTATCATCCCTTCTCAAGCCTCCCATGCTACATTCTACCTTCTTCCTTTTTCTTCAAAACCTTACTTACAGAACAAATTAAAAACCCTCAATTAAATACCAAATTGGAAATTCTAAAAGTAAAAGGAGAAATTAATAAAATTGAAAATAAGATAACTATTGAATTAATAAATAAAACTAAGAGTTGGTTCTATGAAAAAACTAACAAAATAGATAAGCCTTTCGTTAATTTGATAAGAAAAAGGAAAGAGGAAAATCAAATTGTTAGTCTCAAGAATGATAAGGGAGAACTTGCCTCCAATGAAGAGGAAATTAGAGTAATACTTAGGAGTTACTTTGCCCAACTTTATGCCACTAAGTTTGATAATTTAAATGAAATGGAGGAATATCTACAAAAATATAGATTGTCCAGGTTAACAGAAGAGGATATAAATTATTTAAATAGCCCCATATCAGAAAAAGAAATAGAACAAGCTATTAACCAACTCCCTAAGAAAAAATCTCCAGGGCCAGATGTATTTACATGTGAATTCTACCAAACATTCAAAGAACAATTAATTCCAATACTACACAAACTATTTGAGAACATAGGGACAGAAGGTATACTGCCAGAATCCTTCTATGAGACCGATATGGTACTGATAGCTAAACCAAGTAGGGTGAAAACAGAGAAAGAAAACTATAGACCAATTTCCTTAATGAATATTGATGCAAAAATTTTAAATAAGATATTAGCAATGAGATTACAGAAAGTCATCCCCAGGATAGTACACTATGACCAAGTAGGATTTATACCAGGGATGCAGGGCTGGTTCAATATTAGGAAAACTATCAGCATAATTAATTATATTAATAACCAAACTAACAAAAACCATATGATTATCTCAATAGATGCAGAAAAAGCCTTTGATAAAATCCAACACCCTTTCCTATTAAAAACACTAGAGAGTATAGGAATAAATGGGCTTTTCCTTAAAATGATCAGTAGCATCTATTTAAAACCATCAGCAAACATCATATGTAATGGAGACAAACTAAAACCATTCCCAATAAGATCAGGAGTGAAACAAGGCTGCCCACTGTCACCATTACTATTTAATATTGTATTAGAAATGTTAGCTTTAGCAATAAGAGAAGAAAAAGAGATAAAAGGAATCAGAGTAGGTAATGAAGAAACCAAATTATCACTCTTTGCAGATGACATGATGGTATACTTAGAGAACCCTAGAGACTCAACTAAAAAACTACTAGAAACAATTCACAACTTTAGCAAAGTGGCAGGATTCAAAATTAATCCACATAAATCATCAGGATTTTTATATATTACCAACAAAGTTCAGCAGCAAGAGATACAAAAAGAAATTCCATTCCAAATAGCAGATGATAGCATAAAATATTTGGGAATCTATCTGCCAAGGAAAAGTCAGAAACTATACGAACTAAATTACAAAACACTTTCCACACAAATAAAATCAGACCTAATCAATTGGAAAAATATTAAGTGCTCATGGGTAGGCAGAGCGAACATAATAAAAATGACAATACTACCCAAACTAATCTACTTATTTAGTGCCATACTAATCAAACTCCCAAGAAATTATTTTACAGATCTAGAAAAAATAGTAGCAAAGTTCATTTGGAAGAACAAAAGGTCAAGGATTTCAAGGGGATTAATGAAAAAAAAAAGGCAGATGAAGGTGGCCTTGCTATACCAGATCTAAAACTATATTATAAAGCAGCGGTCATCAAAACTGTTTGGTACTGGCTAAGAAATAGAGCAGTGGATCAGTGGCACAGGATAGGATATCAGGACAATCTAGGCAATAACCTTAACAATCTAGTGTTCGATAAACCCAAAGACCCCAGCTTTTGGGATAAATACTCACTATTTGGCAAAAACTGCTGGGAAAATTGGAAACTAGTGTGGAAGAAATTAGGGCTTGACCCATACCTAACACCACATACCAAGATAAGATCTAAATGGGTTCATGATCTAGATATAAAGAGGGACTTTGTAAGCAAGTTAGAGGAACGTAATATAGTTTATCTCTCAGACCTGGGAAGAGGAATAAATTTATGTCCAAAGAAGACCTGGAACTCCTAATTGAACACCAGATGGATAATTTTGATTATCTTAAGTTAAAAAGTTTCTGTACAAACAAAACAAATGCAGACAAGATTAGGAGGGAAGCATCAAATTGGGAAATCATCTTTACATTTAATGGTTCTGATAAGGCCTCATTTCTAAAATTTATAGAGAATTGTCTCATATATATAAGAATTCAAGACACTCTTCAATAGATAAGTGGTCAAGGGATATGAACAGACAATTTTCAGATGATGAAATTAAAACCATCTCTAGTCATATGAAAAGTTGCTCCAAATCAGTATTGATCAGAGAAATGCAAATTAAGACAACTCTGAGATACCACTACACACCTGTCAGATTGGCTAAAATGACAGGAAAAGATAACGATGAATGTTGGAGGGGATGTGGGAAAACTGGGACACTAATACATTGTTAGTGGAACTGTGAACGGATCCAACCATTCTGGAGAGCAATTTGGAGCTATGCTCAAAAAGTTGTCAAACTGTGCATACCCTTTGACCCAGCAGTGTTTCTACTGGGCCTATATCCCAAAGAGATCTTAGAGGAGGGAAAGGGCCCCACATGTGCAAGAATGTTTGAGGCGGCCCTTTTTGTGGTGGCTAGAAACTGGAAACTGAAGGGATGCCCATCAATTGGAGAGTGGCTGAATAAATTATGGGATATGAATGTTATGGAATATTATTGCTCTGTAAGAAACGACCAGCAGGACGATTTCAGAGAGGCCTGGAGAGACTTGCATGAACTGATGCTGAGTGAAACGAGCAGAATCAGGAGATCATCATACACAGCAACAACAGTATTACATGATGATCAATTTTGATGGACATGGCTCTCTGCAACAAAGAATTGTCTCAAACCAGTTCCAATTGTTCACTGAAGAAAACCATATACACCCAGAGAGAGGGAAATGAAATATGGACCACAACGTAACATCTTCATGATCTCTATTGACATTTGCTTGCATTGTGTTGCCTTTCTCTGATTCTTTTTTTTTTTCTTGTAGATAGGATTTTTCTTGCATAACTTCTCAAGCATTTCAACATTATTAACATGTAGTGGACTTCCTGCCATCTAGGGGAGGGGAGGGGACTGGGGGTAAAATTTGTAATGGAAAGCTTTGTAAAGACCAATGTTGGGCAACTACCCATACATATGTTATACAAATAAAAAGCTTTAATTAAAAAAAAAGATTAAAAAAAACCCTTATTTACACATCATAAAAAGAATATTTTCCAAGAGTTCCCTACTCCACATCTCCTATCATTCAGATATTTGCTTCCACTATGTTCTTTCATTCCTGTCATGTCTAGTACTGGAGATATACTGTTATTTCATTGGTAAAGGAAACTTCCATTAAAGAAAATTCCCTCTACTAATGAAGCTCATAACTAACCTAGAGAATTACTCAGGTAGATTTCCCAGGGTCACATAGCCAGTATGTATCTCAAATGACACTCAAACCCAGTTGTTCTTGGTTCCAAAACCAACACTTTTACTGCTATTCCATAATTATCATTAAAATGTATACACACATATATATAATGTATGTGTGTATATATGTGTATATATGCACATATACATATATGTATATATGTATAAACATATATGTAAATATACATATAAATTTAAGAGAAAAACTCTATCAGGCAAATTTAAATTTTCCATTAAATTATTCTCGTGCTTCGGCAACAACAGTACTATATGACGATCAATTCTGATGGACATGGCTCTCTTCAACAATGAAATGTTTCAAACCACCTCCAATTGTTCACTAAATAAAGCCATATACACCCAGAGAGAGGGATGCGAAATGAGGACCACAACATAACATTCTCATACTCCTTGATTGATGTTTGCTTACATTGTGTTTCCTTTATCTGATATATCGTTTGTGTAGATAAGATTTTTCTTGCACACCAATGATAAGTTTGGAAATATATTCGATTTGCCAATATTTTAACATAATTAACATGTAGTGGATATCCTGCCATCTAGGGGAGGGGTGGGGAGTTGGGGGGAAAAATTTGTAACGGAAAGCTATGTAAGGGTTATCGTTGAAGAATTACCCACACATATGTTATGCAAATAAAATAAAAATTTAAAAAAAAAATTATTCTCGTGCTTGAACTGAAGTCTATATTCTTAAAGGTAAATAAATTCTGGAACAGTGTGTCTCTGAAATTTCTTGGCATAAACTGGCCTAAGAGAAATGATTTAAGATATGTTTCTTCAACATTATATTTTTGCTGATGTACTTTGTAGAACAGGAATAAAAGATAAAATCAAGAAAATGTATACTAATAAAGGAAGATGGTCCTGTGGTGAGAAGGAGGGATGGTCAGTCTTAGTGTTCCTTAATACTCTCATAATGCCAAAAGAAATAAATAGTGGCCTCTAGCACATTGGGTGAAATAGATTTTTTGAGCTCATAGGAAAATATAGATGAATCAGACAGGTGAGGTGGACATGGCTGCATTGTTACTATTTTATTGCATTAAATTTTGTAAGGCGTATAGTTATTATTTCCATCTTTTTAGATTCATTTGTAGCATTTCTGTGCAATACGTGGTTAATGTTTTGTAAATACTCCATGTGGTGGTGAGAAAGAATATTCTTTAAGTGCCCCATTTAACAGATGCCATAAATCATTTAGGTCTAATTTCCCCAGCAATTTGTTCTGTTCTACCTTTATTCTTTTTATCTTTCTGTAATCCAAAATTCAGACATCCAAATTTGAGAAAGGGCTGCTTCTGTTGTGTTACTGTCTATATCTTCATATAATTCAGTTAATTTTTCCTTATGTAGGATGCTAGGCATTTGGAAAATACAAGTTTGATGTTGATATTAGTATGTTTTAATTCCCTTCAGCATAATGGAGTTTCTTTGCTGATCACGTTTTATATTTTGAATGGCTGTTTTTACTTTATCCTGTGATTGCTTTATTTTATGATTGTAACTCCTACTTTTTTATTTACTTGATAAGTAAAAACAAATTTTTCCTAGCCCTTCATTTTTATTTTGCATACATTTTTGTTTTTGTTTTAATTTTAAGTATGTTTCTTGTAAGCAACCTGTTATTCTTTTTCATTTTATTGGATTGCTTAATATATTCATCTATTATCTTATCTTTATTTTTTTCAGTTAATAGTATTTTCCCAATTACATTAGAAGATAGTTTTCAACATTCATTTTTGTAAGATTTTTTTTCCTTCCTCACATCTCTCCCCTTTCTAAAGGGAGGAAAGACCCACATGGGCAAAAATATTTATAGCATCTTTTTTTTGTAGTAGCAAAGAATTAGAAAATGAGGGGATGGATGCCCTTCAATTGGATACTGGCTGAATAAGTTATGGAATACTAACATAAAGGGATATTATTGTGCTGTAAGAAATGATAAGCAGGTAAATTTCAGAAAAATCTGGAAAGACTTACATGGTGTTGCTTAGTGAAGTGAGCAGAACCAGGAGAATATTGCACACACCAACAGCAACAGCAATATTGTGACATGATTGATTATAGTAGACTTAGATTTTCTTAGGAATAGTCATACCAAACAATTCCAAAAGACTAGTGATGAAAAATGTCATTCACGTCCAGAGAAAGAGCTATGGAGTCTGAATGCAAATCAAAGCAGAATATTTTCACTTTTTTAATGGTTTTTCCCATTTGTTCTGATTCTTCTTTCACAAGAAAATCAATATGGAAATATGTTTAACTTGATTGTATATGTTTAACCTATATTGAATTTCTTTAGACATAAATTCCTCCCTTCTTCAAAGATCTGACAAGTAAACTATTCCTTGCTCTCTTAATTTGCTTGTATTATCAACCTTTATGTATGTTATGTACGTATTTTTACCTTATCTTGTATGCAGTATAAGATGTTCTTCTATTCCTATTATGTCTCATATTATTTTTCAGCTTTTCCAGGAGTTTTTCTTAGTGAATCATTATCCCAGAAATTAGTCTTTGTGTTTATCAAGATATAGATTACTATAGCCATTGTTTTGTGTACCTACCCTATTCCACTGATCCACCACTCTATCTCTTAGCTAACACCAGATGGTTTTGATGATTGCCACTTCATAATATAATTTTCTATCTAGTACAGTCAGGCTACATTCCTTTGCATTTTTATTCATCAGTTTTCTTGATATTCTTGATCTTTTGTTCTTCAAGATAAATTTTGTTATGTTTTGTAGCATTATAAAATATAAAAAAGTTATGGTAGTTTGATTGATATAGCACTGAATATAGAATATAGATTAATTTATATAGAATTGTCATTTTTATCATATAGTTCAGCTGATCCACAAGCAATTGATATTTTGTTTCAGTTCTTTAGATCTGACTTTATTTGTGTGAAAAGTGCTTTGTAATTGTATTCGTGGTTTTTGTCTTAGCAGGTAGACTCCCAAATATTTTATATTGTCTACAATTCTTTTAAATGGACTTTCTGTTTCTATCACTTGCTGCTGAATTTCGTTGATAAAAATATAGAAATGAGATGAGTCCTGTGGGTTTATTTTATATTCTGCAACTTTGCTAATATTGTTAATTATTTTAAATAGTTTTTACTTGAATTTCTTCATTATGAAAGATATGAGAAGTAGATTAAGTTCTTCCATTTATCTCTATTTTATCTATTTTGTATTTTTTTCTAAATTAGAATGTTTTTCCCTCTTTCTTTGTAAATATGGTACTATATCTTTTCAGTTATTTTAGCTTTGATGTACCCTTGGGCAATCCTATTCCAACCAGTTATCTTCTCCTTCCTCTAAAATGTCACTCACATCAGTTTGTTATAACTTTCCATAGTCTCTTTGAGATTCTTCTTATTTAATCATTTTTCTTTCTCACTTTTACTTAGTTATTTAATTCTTCCTTTTTTCCCTCTCTCTCTCAGGTAAGTAATGATTTATAATCCCCCTTCTCTCTTCTCCTTCAAATTTTGTTTTTTGAATCTTTTTTTTCTAAAACTTATTTTCCTTTCCTCATTTTGTACTTTCTTTTCTGCTGAAATGTGTACTTGTTTTTTATTTTTTGGTATTCACAATCTTTATACTTATTTAGTTTTTCTATAGTCTCTATTTCTCAGAATTAAAAATTCTTAAGACCGTTAGTTCCTTCTCCAAAACAGATGGTACATTTTCACTTTTTAGATCTTGCTCCCTCATCCCTCTCTGACTTATTGAGTGGATGCTTATTGGGAATGACTGATATGATATATGCTATATGAATGTAATAGAATATTATTTTTCTAATGAAAAGATGAGCAGGCTGATAGATAGATAAGCAGCGAAAGACTTATATGAACATGCTGAGTGAAGTGCATAGGATCAAGAGAACATTGTACACAGTAACAGCAAGATTCTGTAATGATCAACTATGATGGACTTGGTTCTCAGCAATATGATGATTTAAAAGCATTCCAGTAGATGTGTTATGGAAAGTGCTATATGCATCCAGAGTAAGACTACTTGCCTTTGTTTTTGTTTACTTTTTCTCTCATGGTTTTTATTGTTTTGGTTTGATTTTTCTTGTACAATATGACAAATATGGAAATATTTTTAAAAGAATTGTACATGTTTAATCTATATCAGATTGCTTCCTGTCTTGGGGAAAGGAGAGATAAGGAAGGGAGAAAAAAACTTGAAACCCAAAATTTTACAAAAATTAATGTTGTAAACTATCTTCATGTGTATTTGGAAAAACAAAATACTATTGAGGAAAAAAGAAGTATCAATCCCTGCAAGTGATAAAGAAAATACTGTTCTAGAGTAAGAATATTTTTTATGTTCATGATAAAGTAATTCGTTACTCATCTTTGCTCTTCCCTGGTCATTTTTCCCCATTTGCCTTGAAATTTCCTTTCTGACTGCATGTTCTCCTATGCTTCTACTTATCTGCTGTCTACAGCAACTCTATTCACTTTCCTTTTGAGGCTGCAAATAGTCTTTCTAGGTAATTACAGATTTAAGCTCCTGAAAGGCCCTGATCTAATTTTTGTAGAATATCATCAATCTTTCATGGAAAGGTACCTCTTTCCCACCATTAAACCAATATTTTCCCATTTTTTTTACTCCTTTTTCATTTTTTTCTTTTTGCCTTTCATCCACTTTCCTTAGGCTATCTTTGTCATGATGGTTATAAGAGATATTTTACCTTCATTGTTAATCTTTGACTTGATTAGGGTAGCTCATTTATTTTCTGCTATATTCTTCTCCTTTTATGTATCCTCTTATTCTGTATTTTAGTTCAACAAAAATTATTATTACCCTGTAGTTAAGGTTTTGTAAGACTTCATAATTTTTCAAGGTTATTTTTCCATCAACATTTCTGATTCCTGCTTTCATCACTGTTGTTTTGTGTATTTTTAGAAATTAGTCTTAATGGTGTTTCTGTTATTATTTTATTAATTGTTGCCCCTTTTTTCCTTAATTGGTTTGCATTCTGGGTTTTTTATCTCCAGCTTCTTGTTTTTTTCTGTAGTGTTTGAAAAGCAAATTGTTTCTTCAGGTATCCTTTTCTTTCTTGAAATATGTTGAACATCTTTTTTATTGAATAACTTTTTTTCATTATTGTTTCAGATAGTCAGAGTATGTCACCTTCAGTTACATGGTGAACTTCATCTTCAGAATGCATTCCATTCACTTTGGTGATTGCTATTGGAAGGACAATGCTCTTAGGTTGTTCTAATTTCCTTTCCTTTATATTTGAAGGTTTTTCTCCTGGTCAATTATAAAATTTTACTTTTATCAGGAAAAATGTTCAATTTTGCCATTATGTGTCTTAGAGCTTGCAGCACAGATTTTTTCCCCCTTGGTACAATATGTCACTTTCTTCAATCAGCACTAACCTCAGAAGTTTGGGACAGTTTTTCCAACATGATTTCTTGGAATACAGTGTTCTGAATTGTTTTGTTTTGAATTTGTTTTCTTTTGGGAGACCTATAATCTCTAAGTTATTTTTTTGCATCTTGCCTTCAAGATCAATATGTTTTATTTATTTGGATATCACATTTTTAATAGTATTCCTTTTTGTTTCTCTTCTTCCAGCTTATACTTCACTTTTATGCACTGACATTCCCGATGTTATTTTTTCCTTTGTTTTTGTAGTGAGAATTATGATGAAAATTCAAATTTTTCTATTCTGCCTATTATTTTTGCTGTGCAGATCATACATTTTGCTTTTACTATACATACATATATATAAACACACACATGTGCGTACACATTATATATGCATATGTGTATGCTTTTATTTGTGTTTAAACCATGCATGAGAATCATCCTGCCCTGATTTCATGCTCTCATTATAATCCACATGGTCATCTGATTTATCAGATATTTATTCATAAATGATTGGACTCTTTTACCTGATATGGAGACCATATTCTCTTCCATTATTAATATCTTCCCTGCTGATAAACCAATTTAATATCTGTTTATGCTCAAGGCTTTGGATTAGATTTTGCTACTTCTAAGATTTTTGGTAGTTTCAAGATTTTTTTTTCCTTTTATATTCCCCTATGACTCACTTTCTGATTTTTTTTCCCTTTGACTTTCAATTAGGGCTGGATCTCCAAACTATTTCAGCTTCTTCTGACAATTCAGTTTACCATGCTTAGTGTCTGCCCAGTGACTTACCAAGGGACAAATCTGTCCCAGGTGGATGATAGATTTTTCTTTTTTTTTTTTTTTTTTCTCCTTCAAAGATTTAATGAAGTTTCACATACCTACACAGAAGCCCTTTCCCAGTTCCTTCTCTTCCCCAGTTCTCTGGTTTAGAACTTGTGTTGCGGCACAGGAGTTCTTTTGGATTTCCTTGGCACTAAGAAAAGAGAAAGTGAGATACAGAACTGAGCTCTGCTGAAATCTTTTGAATTGGTTTTTGTAACCCTGTGGCTACAAGGTAATAGGCAGTCGAGGGAAAGCAGAATGGGTGCATTAGATTTTTCTATTGCTAGTTAATTGATTTTTTAAAATCTCATTTGGGGGGCAGGTAGGTGGCACAGTGGATAGAGCACCATCCCTGAAGTCAGGGGGATCTGAGTTCAAATTTGGTCTCAGATCCTTAATACTTCCTATCTGTGTGACCCTGGCTAAGTCACTTAACCCCAATTGCCTCAGGGAAAAAAAGCTCATTTGGGTACTTGATGTCCTAACTAATGGAGACAACTGAAATTATAATACTTTATCTGTTGCATATTGTTTGTATTTTGAAGAAGTTTAATGTAGAAATGTAAGTAATTAGATGAATCTATGATTCAAAGTCTAATCACTCTATATTCTAAGTCTTTTTTTTTTACTTATAAATTTGAAAATCATAAGTGTTATGACTTCATGATAGTGACTGATAAAAATTTTGACCAAATCAGGCTAAGGACATGCTCTGAGGTCCTACAATAAAGATTTTAAACTAAATATGCTAATTCATCAACCAACTCTCTTTGGATTTGTTTAATTAAATAGTTCTCAAAATCCTTGACTATTGTCATTGAGCCCATATCTCTCTGGTTTCTTGCCCATTAAGGTATTTTGACTGATTTTTTTTCAAATTTTCAACAAAATTCAGAGACATTTGTTTGTGTGTTTATGCTGGCCTATACTCTGGAAACAGCATTTAAAAAAAAAATAAAATGATAAATTAGAATCAGAGACCTGAAAGGAACTACAAAGGTTACCTCATATAACCTTGCCCCAATTTCACAAAGTAAACATAGAAAAGCAATTTTGAACACAGACCCTCTGAGATGGGTATTTTTTGCTTTTTTATTGTAGTAAGTTTATTTATTTTTAATACACATTGCTTTATGAATCATGCTGGGAAAGAAAAATCAGAGAAAAAGGGAAAAACAATTTTTAAAAAGTGATCATAGGGGCAGCTAGGTGGTGCAGTGGATAGAGCACCAGCCCTGAAGTCAGGAGGACCTGAGTTCAAATCTGGTCTCAGACACGTAACAGCTGTGTGACCCTGGGCAAGTCACTTAACCCCAATTGCCTTAGCAAAAAAAAAAAAAAAAAAAAGAAATTAAAAAAGTGATCATAGCATGTATTTTTCTACTGTACTAATTGACATGACTTTTATATTGATTTGATTTTTTTAAAGTTCTGTTTCTTTTTAAATATTTATTTATTTAAAATTGAAAACAAAATAAGAAAAACAAAATTGAAAAAGAAAAACATAAAAGGAAAATTAAAAACAAAATAAAACAAAACTTTGACATTTGCCCAGCAGATTATCATGGAGGATTTAAAATAGGTAACAATAAAATTGTTTATTTTTTTAAGAGCATTTTAATTAATATCTGGATACATAGTATGCTTTTAAATTGAACAGAAAAAACGAGTCTTAATTATGGTTTTGCAATATCATTCAGGGCTGTCTAGTTAGTATTTATATATAACTTTAAGCTTTGAAAAAAAGTTCTATACATGTTATCTCCTTTGATTCTCACAACTACCTTGTGAAATAACCATTATTATGATCCCCATTTTACTGATTAGGTAATTAATTGAGAGTAATTGAATCACTTGCTCAGGGTTACACAGCTACTAAGTCAGTTGAAAAGCATTCATTAAGTGCTTATTATGTGTCAAGCACTATGCTAAGAACTAAAGATACAAAAAAAAGAAAAAAAAAGAAAAAAAAAGTTCTCCAGAAACTTCCAGTTTTATGGGGAGACAAAATGAAAATAATTATGTACTAAAAATAGGGCAAATTGGAGAGTACCTTAAATAGGATTTGATCACTAACAGAGAGGCCTTAAATAGAATAAGATTACTAGAGGTCACAAAAAGATTCTCTTTTAAGATTCTTCTTTTTTAAAAAAATATATCTTATTCCTTTCACTGATCTTCTTAGGAACTACAATTGCTTTCTTAGGATGACCACTTATTTATACATTCATAAATGCTATGCTATGACCATGTCCAGAGGTTAGTATATGCCTTGTCAAGAAATACAAAAAGAAAAAAAAAAGCGCCTACTTAAAATAAAGTTTGCTTAAGTTCAGTCAGTATATAACAATAAACTGAATTTTGCTAGCATGTTGGATTAATTTGTTTTTTTTTTTCATGTTTTTGACTTTGTATTTTCTTTGACCTCTGATAACCACTTAGTCCTAAATGTTCTTCTGGAATACCTGGATCCTTGAACTTTTTAATATTCTTTAACTTTAGTAACTAGATTTTCCATGAGTCTTGTCTTGACTGGTTGGATTATCGACCTAGAGACTGTCACATCTGATCATTATTCTCTTTAATATTATGTGTAGAGGGTCACAGATAGTGGGGGAATTCTAGATGAGGTATAAAACCCTTCAGTCCAGAGGAAACCTTCGACAATGTCTGGTTTGGCTCCCCATCTCCCTTGAGGGCTCTCAGCCTTCCTGAGAAGTCCGGGGCAGGGGGAAAGGAAGGAGGGTGGTTGTGACCACCTGTGCTTACTTGAAGCAGAGTGATGATGAAGTAGGAAACACCTGTCCCTAGTAAACTGGCGCATGCACAGTACTCCATGTTTAAGGTGGAAAGCTGCCTTGAATAAATGGACTCCATTTTTGACCATTCACTTGAGTCTCACTTCATCACCCCTCCACTAAGACCAAGGACTTAGGCTGGTCCCGAATTCCTCCAGAGATATTTTAATTCACCCTGGTGTGGGAGGTCTAGAAAGTATATAGTATATTTTGTCACCCCAGTGTGGAAGCTCTAGAAAGCATACTATATTTTGTCACCTCAACTTGGGGGCTCTAGAAAGCACATAACAATGATGCTTGATCCTGACATGTAAAAGATGGATTTATTTAATTGTCCACTAATTTTGTTTTTAAAAAATCAGATAATTTTGACTTTGTAGACACATCCTTTTTCTAGAGCCTTTTAGTTTCCAGGTAGTTTTGGAAAGGGGTTTGAACAATGTTAAACTTTAAAAAAAATTGCCAGTGTTTCATCTGATCTCTGTGACTCCTTTCCTCACCCATATCTTCAAGAAGCTATTAACAGATAAATATCTACCTGTGTAAGTTAGTTAAAGTGCTGTGCCAAGCCATTTCATGGAATTTATAGCTTTATGGCTTCTTTTGTATTAAGACCACCAGTGTGACCATATCTTCCTTCACCCCCATTTTGTAAAAATCCCTTCCTTGATAAAAAAAAACCCACTCTTATTACTCTTTTTGTTTAGTTGTCCAATTAATAGTTTTCAATAAAATATATCATAATTCTTAGCTAACCTATTTAAATTTCAATAGTTTCTCCCTCCCTCCTCTGTAAACAAAAAAATCAACTTTTGCATGAATAATTACAGGATTTTGCCTTTTCCCAAACTCCTTTACTGGTAGCTATCACTTATAGGATAGTATTATCTCCTCAGGTCATTATTTGAAAAATTACTTTATTAGTATCATCCCTGAGAAGACCACTCATCCCAATATGACAGTTTCCACCAAAGGAAGAAAGGAAGACAACCATTTATTAAATACCATATATATATATACCTAACATCGTACTAAGTACCTTATAAATATTTAATCCTCAACACAATTTTAGTGCCATTATTATTTTCATGTTTTATCACTCGTTTTCCATTATTGCTACCATTTTACAGTTAAGAAAAACAAAACAGATAGAGATTAAGTGACTTGTCCAGAATCACACTTTTTGTGAATATCTGAGGCAAAATTTGAATTCATATTCTTCTTACTTCAATTCTACTATTCTATTCACTACATTATCTAAGTGTCTGAATGAGAGCAATACTTGGATTGATTATGAGAAACTGCTTAATATAGATCTTTTATTTATGTTACAGCCACCTGTGTCCAAGTCTAGTAATTGTATTGAATACATTTTAAACATGAATACATGTTTAAAATCCAAATTGTCCAAAATTTAAACCATGAATTCATAAAACACTGTTTATGAGCTCAGTCATGTAGAGTATAATAACTACTCTTTTAAAATTACAATGTGGGATTGAAAGAAAAGAATTTGGTAACAAATTGTCAGATGTGAAATTATTTTCTATGTATAAACATGAGGATTGGCCTATTTGTAAATTCCAGCAACATAAGCAATTCCATTTTTGACCACCAATTGGTCCATCTATGTACCAGGATGTTCCTATGTGCACAACAATTAGGTTCGACATCCACATTTAGGATTAGAAATATAAGATTTGCAAACCATCACCTTAACAAACCTCATCTAATCCAAATGTGGTTGGAAACTTTACTAATCACAATGTTCTTGTGATTTATAAAGGGGTTTACAGCATAGGCTATATGCTGATTGGCTCTTATGGTCTCCCTCCCATTCAATCTCTACAAATATACATAGCAAAGACAATCTGATAATGACAGCAAAGACCTAGGAAATATTGGCTCTCCATCAAGGTACATAATCACATACGCTTAAGTTACAAGCAATTTGTGCCCGTAAGATTGAAGGATGGGAGCATAGACAGTAAGAAACTGTCTGACTCATGGTCTTTTGGGTGCTTATGTTCCATTTCAGTACCTCTTTACCTTCTACCCCTTCTCAATAAATAAGAGCAATTTAGTCTCAAATCACTTTCAGCCAAAGATGCTCCACTCCCAAAAACCCTGCTACCAAAGACCAATACCTTCAAATAGTATATGCTACTTTCACATTACAGATATGGAAACTACATACAAATCAAAGTTTGGAAGAGACATCAGAGATAATAGTCTTCCAGTACCTTTCGATATCATGTGGAGACTTTGCTATATTATGGCCTGTCAGTTATATATGTTGGATTCAACTCTCCTTTTTTAGTGCCATGGTCATCACATTTAACTACATAAGCATCCAGTTAGAGAGCTTTCATTGCTAAATGTTGGAAATTTAGCAGAAGAGATGCATCACTTCTCCAGTCTCTGAAAATTGTCCCCTTGAGTGTAAGACAAAGGATTAACTTCAAGTTCTACTTCTTGTTTGGAGAGAATATAACTTCTCTGCATAATGTTTAAAATCCAAAAAATTTTCTATAAAGCTTTCTGTACACTGAACAATCCACTTAGGAAACAAAAGAAGTTATGTCAGAATTTGTGGAAGTTTACCTATTTTTGTGTGGAGTATTAGGAAATTTTACTTTTTAGTGAAATTTAGGTTTAAAATGATTTAAAAACTAAACTGGGAAGGAGTTGTATTAATTTTAGTAGAACTCTACAAAAGTTTTATAATTTCATCACATAATTAGAGTAGTTTTCCAATAATTTTGCTTATTGTAGAAAAAAAATTGACTGAGAAAAATTTGAACAAGAATAATTGTCTATAAAGCCTGCCTATTTTTAGTTGAATATATATGCCACCTAAAATAATTTCTAACAGACATATATGCACTCTCATAGATTCATAATACATATGTTTACTAATCTTATATTTCCTTATATAAGCAAATGCAGAGAAAGATTTTCTATAAATAAGCAGTGAGGCTGATGTTATACACATGATTATGAGAGAAGATAGCAGTAGAAAAGCATAGAGATGCCTGGTTTTACTTATTTAAAAGTGTGAAAATCCTCTGGGTTTTCACATTAAACAGTGCTCCCCATAATTAGTTTTAAAAATATACATAAATGAATTAAGGAAAATGACAGTGCATCCTTCTTTGAATATTTTATAAAAAACAAACATTTTACAAATGATCACTTATTTTTCAAATGAAGAATATACATTTTTTTCATTTTCCAAGCCTTATTGATAAAGCATATATTTCAAATAATGAAAGAAAATAATTTAAATAAAATAATGTTTGGAAAGGATCAGGTATATTGGACCAATTTGTGCATGAATACATGTGTATTTATGAGTTTGAGGGAGAACCACAAATACAAACATGGACAAAAATAACCAGCTGTTTTTAAATAACATGAATTCCCATAAATACAAACCTATAGATATCAAGCTATAAATAACATCCAGGTTAAATGAAAATGTTCCCAATTGATGTGTCCTATTATCTATTCTCTCCTTTATCAGTGTCATGAGGATAGTTCTAAGGTAAACATGCAATAGCACACTTGGCAAATTTTGATTTGCAATCTTGACAGCACATTTCCAAAGGTATAACATCTTAATCAAATTTTAAAATAAAACATCCTCATGCTGAGCTTGGTTGTAAACCTAAAATTATATAACATACATGTTTTTATGCTTTGTCAATTACATTTGAAATAGGGGACTGTTTGTTTCAGCCCTTCTAAAAATGAGATGAGGATGAGAAAACAACCTATTTCCTTATTAGGTTCAGGAGTCAAAGGACTCAGCCAGGAGCCGCAGGCTTCAAGAGCATAGAAGATTAAGACATATATTGGATTCATGATGGAGGGCAGAAAGTTCATTTTCAAAATAAAACAGAATTTTATTCATATTCCTTTTAAAATTCAGATTGCCATTTGCCAGCTGACCTGTGACATGGCAGCAGTGTATTACATTTTCAATGAGCAGTCTGTCTGGAGCTGCAATATGAAGAAACTGCTTCCTGGTTTGTGGGGGTTTTGTTTTGATTTTTTTTTTTTGGAGTCAGATATTGTTGTAAGAATTTTAGATGGTGTAAACAGGGGCAAGGGAACACATTTATTTTTAATAAAGGGGGGAGGATGTAAACTGGTTTAGTCATTGGCAATATGCATGGAATAAGACTATAAAAATCAGAACAGCTCAGGTAAAATGTATATGCAGAACTCTATCAGTGATGGGGAAAGCTAGGCATCATGAATGGAAATAAGGGCAGACCCCCAAAAAATGAATCTGTATTTTAAAAATAAATAAATGTGAATGCCATTTTAAACAAGTTTTGGTAGAGTGCAAGTCAAGCCAAGGTTTTCTATAGTCAGAAGCTAGATTTATCCAGCTCACCATCTGTCAAAATTATATTATAGACGGCACATATGCATAGATACAAGACCACTGATTTTCATATATATTAAAACCTGCAACTAGTGCAGGATATGAAAACCTACAAACTGTTAAGCCAAAAGGCTTCCATCCAGAACTTTTTTCCACATTGTCTTAATTCTGCCACACTCCTGACTGTTGATTTTTGAAAGAGGGGTATTAAGTTAATAGAAATGAAAACAAGTACATGTGCTTAGAATTCCAAACAATACATTTTAATCTAAAAATGGGGAAATAATGTAACATTTAAATTGTTATTTAATATACAAAAATCATGCACTAAATGATGGGTTTTTTTCTGTTGATTAAAAAAGAGCTTTTTGTGGTGATGGTAGCTTTTTTTTTTTAAGGTTAGGGAAATGATGTTGACTGTTATGACTGAGAGACATATGACGATGACTAGATAGCCTGCTAGTGACTTCTACTACACATGGGATCACCCATGATATTCTGTGTGTAAGGACAATTGCATGTCTGCCATTTCTGGAACTGACTTGCAAAATTGGAAACCAAAGAGGAGCAATAGATCACACTAAGTTAGTGACTAAAATTTGAATTCAAGGACTTTCACAAAGAAGAAAGGGTAGGAAGAAAGAACTTAATTTCACCATGAAACAAATTGGAATTCAAAGAAACATTCATAGAATTATTTGTATAATTTTAGACTCAGAAAATCATCTAATTCAATATTTTCATAGGATACTGTGGTATAGAGATATGAAATGACTTGTTCAAGGTCATATGATTAGTTATTAATACCAGATCTCTTAGTAATAAGTACCTCTCTCTAACAACTAAGAGAATCTTTAGAACTATGTACATGATGGAACCAGAAAATAGATTGCTCCAAATTACAAACTTGAAAGGGCAAGGCAAGACTTCAGATGGAATAAGGAAATGTCTCTCATAGATCAGAAATTAATTAAGCCACTCTCATGACTGCCTGAACAGGGACTATCCATTCCAACATACAATGCTTAAATAAAATTAGTGAACTGCTCTTATTAATGACATGGTATACTTCTGTTTAAAAACTGGACATAAAACTTTGAATCTGTATATTGCCATGGGAAAAAAAAATGTTATTAGAAAGAAAAAGCAAACAGATATAGGTATTTCAAATGAACAAAGTAATCATCTGTGTCTAGACAAATTTATCCAACACAATGAGCTTCTGACAAACATGTTTTACACAATGAGAAAAACCAAACTTAATTATTTGATTTACATGCTCCCCTCTCCCTTACTGTTCACATATGCTCTTGTGCCCTAAAATCTATAATCTAAAAGTAATCAGCTGATAAATGTAAAAAAAAAAACTGGAGGAAATTTGGCTGGTGACAGATTTGAGCTAAGGAACATGAATTTGAAAAAGCAAATCAAATTCATGAAAGAAAAGCTGGAGGTAAATTCTTCTAGATCAAAAATGAACTTACACACATGATTATTGCATACAATCCAATTTAAATTTTTATGTAAATGACAATTTGGGGTCCATTAAGGAATGAAACCTAGTCTACTTTCTCAATGTATATTGTATATATCAAAAGTACATATTCCTATTTATATTTGTATCTACAAATCATATCACCTTGTGTTCACTTTTTTAAATTAATGTATTACTAAAGAAATTATTATTATATTATTTTATCAGCATGTCACTCTTTTTTTTTAAAATGTGAATTTCAGCTTTGGAGAAAAAGCAGGCTTTGGAGAAATTCCCATTGTTAATTACATTTATTTTAATTTTATTTTTACACATTTTTGAGGTAAACTAAAATAATTTCTAAGAATATTAAAATTCAAAAATATTTTTATTTTCTTGCACAAAAATACACTTTTAAAAGTGAACAACTTTTTAAAAAATGTGGCTATATAACAGATAAATCACAGTCTTTAAATATAGTTAAATTCTATTTGATTCCTTTGCATTCAAGTCATTTCCAAGCAAGACAAAATAAGGTAAAGACAGGCATTTCAGTTCAACATTTGCTACCATTGAGAGGCATTTTATTGACTTCAAGGAATATAAAGATGAAAAATAACAGTCGCTTCCCTCAAGGAGCTTATCATAAAATGAAGGAGTATGATTTGTACAATAAACAAGTATTAAAAAAAAAGTAAAATATGATAGTGGTTCAGACAAAGTCTTGTTTTTAAAATATGAGGAGGGAGGGATTATAACTAGCGCATAAAGCAAAATGCTGATATAATAGGTCATAATGCTGTCATTCCTAGCACTAGTTTCAGAAAGACTATTGTTAGAGGATAAAAAAAAAAATGTGTCAATATTGACAATTTTTTTTATGAGATTCAAAGTGTTTGACATCTGTCATTAAAATGTTTACCAGTAGTCCACACAAATCTTGCCCCCTACCCTTAAATGCATCCTTTCTTATTCACTTATAATAAATCACAGTTCTCAAGATGGTTTAATAAAAATAAAACTTTCCCCGTCTCAGATTTAACCAGCTGAGGCTGCGACAAGAAATAGGTACCAAAATTTTGCAATGCAATGGAATTGGGATCACTTCTTTACTAAGCTAATTCTCCCAGAATCCACTGTTCATCTCATCACTCCTTATAAAATACAGAATCCTTAATTGGTCTGTGCTTCTCCAACATGTTTTTAATGAAAACGCAGCACATAACTCTTAGTTTGTTGGCTGGCAGAGCCCAATTTACAAAAGTGGGAGTGCAAGATAAGAAAAGAGTACATCTGCAGAGCAGGCTGTGCAATGAATCACACAGTGCCAGGGTTGAGCAGAATATAATTGAGTCCAACATCTCTGAGCACTTTCACCATAATTAATGATAATCTCTAACAGAGAAATCTGAGATTCCAGTTCAGAGAACTGTTTAATTAGGCCAAGTAATGAAAGCAGAAGCAGTACAAGAATATGGCCTGTCTCATGATTAATGATTCATGCTACTGAACACAAAAGTGCCGCACCGTTAACTCTAACGGATGCTGCATCTCTCTGGCATTTACAAAATAGTGAAATGCATGCATTTTTGTATTTTAAAGATGTAACTGGCAGTATCCTTTTCTGAGCTATTTACATGATAAATATGGTTCCAAAGGTAACTGTCTTCTTCACAGGCTCTTTGCTCTGGGGTACTTTAAGATAAATATGGTATCTGCCTCAACATCAGTATTAAGGTAAGCCTAGTTCCAACACTGAATAATTAAGACTTTCACTTTCAGTTTTAAAGTTAGTCAAACAGTATTTTTCCATTCTACTTTCTCAGAATAAATAGATTTTGATGGCATTTCTTGCTATCTAGATGTTCTAATATAAATTAGCTGAAAATTTAATAAACAATAAGGAAAATAGTTAGTTGAGTTAAAAATCAAATGTAAAATATTTTTTAAGGCCTTGAAGGTTACCATTTTTATTTGTATAGAGTATAAAATGTCCATTCAGTATAGAGCAATTTAACAATAGAATTGCCCTGGAAGTATAGGGGACTCCACAAAAGAAAGGATAAGAGTAGAATGCCTCAGGCCTTAACTTACAAGCCAGCAAATTATATGGGTTTTATGTGACTATTTACTCTGCTTTTCAATAAAACAAGGAACACTACTTATCACGGGGACTGCCGAATTGCATAGTACATATGCAAGGTCTGTGATAAGAGGACCTCCATAAAGAAACATGCTCAGTCTATTCACCACAAAATTAGGTCTCCTTGGGTGCCTTCTGCAGAAGCTTCTATGGTTCAGCACCCACTGAGGCTCATTCTGATTCAGAAGACAGGCTTATCTGCTTTATGGGATAGAAGAAAAGATTTCTCTGCTATCCTTTCTGCTTGCCCTGCCTGCCCCCAATATATACATATACATCCACAGGCAGACAACTCAACCTTTACTTTATGTCCTTATTTTTCTCATTGGCCCAAGAGATGATGAGCTCTCATTAGCAAAGTTATTAGAAAGATATCTAGCAAATTAACTATAGCCTTTTGTCTATACAACACCTAAAGTAGTTGAAAAACAGAAATTTTATCTATTTCACAAAGTATAGGCCACAAGAAAACCTAGCTCATCTTCTAGAATGATTGTTTGGCTGGTCAGCATTATACTAGGAAAAATTATTTGAGTGAAGGTTAATTACCCAAAATAAAATATAGAAAAAAATTGACCAGAGAATTATTGAGTCCTGCCCTGATTCTAAGATTCCAATATCCATAAACTAAAAATCTTCAGTTCTACACAAATAAATACATATATGTAAAATAACACCCTATATTTATATCCACAGACTAAAAGCCTTCAATTCTACACAAGTAAGTGTACATATAAAAAACAATACCCTATATTCATATTTCACCAATTTCTTAACAATTTTAAGTACTTTCCATCAAGAAGCATGTACATTAATCTACAATTTATATATAATCTTATAGAAGATATGTGTGGCATCTACAATATGTGTAAAATAGACCCATTTTAACAAAGTAATTCACTTCGACATCATGAAATTTCATGTTTCATAACTAGTTCCACAAATTGCTAAAATGCTCCATTTAGAATGTGTTTTAAGGTTTACAAAGTGCCTTCTGAGCAAGAGGAAGAGTGACATGAAAAAGAAAAGGAGTAGGGGGAAAATGGAAATCTTATTTACATTATCTTCAATAAATCAAATATTTAAATACCTACTATGTGTCAGACTGTGTTAAGAAGTGTTATATGAAATTCATTCTTTATTCTAAATTTCTGATATGATTGTCTCTACCCACTAAATTCTTTTTCAAATTAGTTATAATTTGCATTTTATTTCCTGACATACCTTAAAAACTGAATATAAGGGGGAAAGATAGAATGCTATTCAGCCAATGAGACCCTTTAAACTGTAGTTTTATGTGCATATACATCATCCCACAATTGTTATGAAAATAAACAGATGACTGGTATATGCTAAAGTCTATAAAATCTGACATTGGGAACTACTACTATTTTTTTTTAATTTAACCAAGAAATGGATTTTAATTTCTTCATCATGCTGTTTACTGAATGGAGAATCAAAAAAGCAAAAGTAAGATCAATAAGTATTTTACACAGATTATGAAAATAGTATTGAGAAGGCTACAATTCAAATTTATCCCATTTTTCAAAAACCTAAAAGGAAAATGGAGGCATCTGTAGTAAAGAAAGTCAATGATAAGCTCATACAATTAATATTGGAAGGGATCTTACACATCATTTAGTCCAATCTCATCTCATTTTACAGATAAAGAAATTGAGATCAGTAAAAGTAAAGGAGAACTTGTCAAGTATATCTGTGGCCAAGAAAAAATTAAAAACTTTCTTCCAATTACTAATTCAATGTTTTTTCCACTGTCTAGATATAATGGAACAGAGAAAATCACCAAAACACGAAGAAATGTAGCAAGGTAAAGATGGAAAACTAATCAAAATAAGTATACTTCTATTGTTTTGTTTTTAAAGAAAGATCAAAATAAAAACACTCTGAATGATGATGGTGGTATGGAAAAAAAATATCTGAAATGAAATCTCTTTGGTTGAGCTCCCAAATTAAATCATTTAAATAGAATTAGTATGAGACTAGTTTGAGGATTCTGAGTAGTATTGAGACTAGGCTGAATTACTCAAACAGAAAGAAGTTACAGTTCATTAATGAACAGGGTCAATGAAGTACCTCACAGCAGATCTTAATGAAAAACTAAATCATAGTAAGGTAGATGTTTCAAAAAGCCTGGAAATCAGCCAACACTGGCTGAAAAAAACTCCAATTTAGGTGATGCTTCCAAAGATGAAATAGTTGATTATATTTGAATCCTTTTGGAAACAGATTCCAGCATGACATCATGGAGAAATGATTGCATTTAATAGAGACTGTAGAAGTCTTATGAAATCTCAACTTTAGTACTTACTAGTTGTGTGACTTTGAGCAATTCACTTAGCATCTATAACAATTTCTTCATCTGTAATATCATGAGCTTAAATTAATTCTAAAACTAAAACCTCTAATCTAATTTAAATATATTTTAATTTTAGCAGTAACTTCCTATTACAGAAATAAGCAAAGGATGTACATAATGAAAGGGAAAAAATATTTACTTGGCAAATACCTAATATTCAACATATAAATGTATTCATCCATATATCTGTCTTTATCTGTCTATCTATCTAGTGCCTACAGTGTTGAAGATACTATCTCAGATGTGACAAATCCATGCAGTGCTAAAGCACCTATTTAGTAAATACAATCCATCTATTAATTTATCACCTATTTAATAAGTACAATTCATCTAGTAATTTCATGGCTTTATTTTTTTTAATTTGCTCCATAGTACTTGTCCATCTAATTCATGGTACTTTTATAATGTAAGGTAAAAGAAGGCATGTCAGATTAGTAATTTTTCCTTACATTTTTCTGATTATACTATAATTACCTAATCAGCGGAAAGCAGCATAATGAATAAGTAAAGGAGCACAAATTATAAGTGAATGTAAATTTAAATTAATCCTGCTAAGATTTTAGAATGTTTCAGCAAAGTATCATAATCAACAACTATAGAGTATGGTATTCAAGTCAAGCTGTTCTTTAGGTTTTTCTCTATATCCAAGTCAAAGTTGACTAATTCAGAATATTCCTGGATTTCTTTTTGTAGAAGTTACAAAGATGGGGGAAATTAGTAAAGTGACTTTGAAATGGTCCTTTATAAAAAATTTATTGAATTTGCAGTCTGCAAATTTGGCCTTGATAATATATGTTCTCACCTAAGGTCTCCATGTATAATGAGGCATAAATTATCTTTGTTACTAGATTTTAGATAGAAAATTATCATGGCACATAGAATAAAGGACCAGCTGTGGGGTCAAGATAACCTGGGTTCAAGCACTGCCTTTGACATGTTAGTTATAAGACCATGAGCAGGACATTTAACCTCTCACAACACCAGGAAACTATCCTAAGTTAAGTGAGATGAATGTTTATCAGTGGAGGAGGGTGTTTCTGAACTTGTCATTTGTATACTGATAAACTAGAGGATAAAATATATATATATATATATTTAGACAAACCAGATTGCAAATTCAATGAATATTGTAGTTGTAATGGGGTTTTCTTTTGTATTCATTCATTCAGTACAATTTTTTAAGCTTCTATACTACACAAAGTACTATAAAGAAGCTGTAAAAATTAAGATATGATCTCTGCCCTTATGAAGCTTACAGTCAGGAGTGGACCAATGCCAGGTTCTTATTACTGTTTATTACATGTTCTCTGAGCTTTTGAAGTTTAGAAATCTGCAAAGATTACAGATTAGGATTTGGTTTATTACACTGTTGATTGTCTAGACAGGCAAGTGATGGAAAAAAATTTTAATAATACAGATTAAACTTAAAAGTGTGTCATGCATATATTTTACATTTATCAGGACAATACCTCTGCTTACAGCCTATTATTATGTACAATCACATGCTTGGTGGCATGAAGGGTATATGCAAAGATATGAAAGATATGGCCTTGCCTTCTTTTAAGAGAGAATTAAGGGAGATTATATAATAATAAATAAAATTTGTATAATGTGTTAAGGTTTTCAAAGTTTTTCAGATACAATATTTCATTCAATCTTCACAACAAAGTATGAGGTTTCTTTTTTCTATTTATTTATTTTGCTGAAATCATGATTTCATTTGTTATTTAAAACTCCCAATTGCCAATACTGACTTGCACCAATTATTTAACTATTAATTTTAGAGTTGACTGCTGGCAGAATGAAGTGACTTATCCAATATTAAATAAACAGTTTGCATTAAGGGGGGGAACTAAAATTCAGGCATTATTCTTGGTGGTTGTGGTGATGGTGATAGTAAATTGTTTCAGTTGTGTTCAATTCTTCATACCTCATTTGAGGTTTGTTTGACAAAAATACTGGAGTCCTTTGTCATTTATTTCTTTAACTCATTTTTACAGAGGACAGACAGAGGCAAACAAGGCTAAATGACTTGCTCAGGATCTAATAATTTTCTGAGACCAGTTTTGAATTCAGAAAGTTGAGTCTTTCTGATTCTAAGCCCAACACTCTATTTACCATGCCACATTATTCCTTATTATTCCTCTAAAATGTCGTATTTGTTTTTCAAAAGTATTCATTCAGATGTCCTTTTAAAAGACGGAACCTTGCTTATATAATCTATTAAATTACAAAAATCCTAGACAGCAAAGATTTTTTTTGAGATTTTTTTGTTATCCTTAGCACCAATCTCTTGATTTTGCACAATAGGTGCTAAATAAATATTTCTTAAATGAACAAATAAATTGATTTAATCTCAATATCCCATAATAAACAAATCCATTTTTATAATTTCTAGATTACCAAATACCTCATATTACCATTATTGCTTTCATTCCTGTCTACTCCTTTAAAAGTGATATTTTAGAAAAAAATGATGGGGGTCTTGTTACCTCCCTTTCCACTGCTGTCGATGACATTGCAGATTAAGAATACAAATTATCTACCAGCAGGTTTTGAGCAGATTTTTGGGTGTTCATCATAATGGGGATGAAGTGTCTCTAGAGAAAAAGCCCAAAGAGGTAGGAGTTGGGAATTTCATTGTCTGTGGTTGTCTTTTTCTTTTTCTTTTTTTTTTCTTTTGGTGGGAAAAGGGAAAGGGAGGAAGGAGAAAAACTGCATTTAAATAATTAATATTTTAAATTCCATTGTTTCTATTCATAATTCTATTATAAAACCTTGCTATGAATGGGCCTATGCCAATGAATGGGTCAAATTTAAGTTTAGGGTCTGGATAAATTGGATATTTTTTCTAATTCATATGTTAATGTGGGAAAAAATTAGCACACTTTTTAAGAAAATGAATGGGTCAAAATTGTCTATGAGTGGGTCAAAATTAAGTTTAAAGTCTGGATAAATTGGACATTTTCTAATTCATATTTTAATGTGGAAAAAATTAGCACATTTAAAAAAAAGATAACCAAAAATGTATATGTAACTAGCAACCTATGGACTTTCCCTACCTCCGTTTTTTTCTGTACCAATCCTTTGGTTTGATTTATTCCATAAATTAAGGATGCACAGAATGAGGTATGTTTAGTTTGTAATCTGTATTCTTGAAGATGAAAATAGGTACCCTTCAAAGTATTTTACTGTGTTGGGAACAAAGTAGTAGGGAAGCAGACATGAAGCATATGGCCTCAATGCTGCTAGATCAAACCAAATATAATTCCAAGTAGAATTGTTTAAAACATTCTACTTCAGCAAATTCTCTCTCTCTTTGTCTCTCCCTTTGTTTCTGTCTCTGTCTCTCTTTCTCTGTCTGTCTCTCATACACACACACACACACACACACACACATATCCATTTTCTATTTGCTTACAGCCATCCTTCAGTGGTACAGATAGCCATCCTTCAGTGGTATAGATTTCCATCTATTCTCACTTCATTCTCTCTGTAATCTCTGTGTGATTCTCAAAGACTGGTGTGGAGAAAGGGAAGGACAATTGGGTTGGTAGTTATTGATGATATTAATTGCCTGCTTTGAAATTTGTCTCTATCTTTCTTTCCCTTTCTCTCTTACCCCAGTGGACCTTCCAAAGCACTTTTATCAATAGCTTAACTTTAATGATAGCATTTAGATCAAGAAAAGTTATTTCTCACTCTTTAGTATATCTTTATTAGATTTTTTTTTCAGATGGTGCCTTCCTTTCATGACCTTGTCCTCTGGCACGCATGGTGACAGAAATAGCACCAACAAACTACAAGTTACTTTTAAACAAAATGATCAGCCACAGCCACTCTACTACTTAAGAAGGGCATCTACCGCTGAGAACAACTGTATAGTTAATAAATGCTTCAAATTTAATTGATGTGAGCGATAATACTGTAGTTTGATCATAGCTGATGAGTTCATATGAAAATTATGATCAGGACTATTTGGTAATATTTGAACTACTGAATATAAACATAATCTCTCTGAGCCCTAGTTTATTCATTCATAAGATGAAAAAGTGGGGACTATATTATTTAACTTTAGGACCTTTCAAGATCTACATATGTGGTTAGATGTAGATGAAGAGCTTGCATTTTGAGCACTTCCCCCAATCTCTACTTAGGATTATTATGCTTTTTTGGGGTTTGCAAAGTGTTTTATTTATATTAGCTCATTTAGTCTACACAACAATCCTGTAAGGTAATTTCTATTTTTAATCCCATTTTTCAGATGAGGCAACTTAAGTACAAAGAAGTTTAATGACTTGCCCAAGTTCAGTTTGGAGAAAAACAATAATAAATTTGTAGCTATGCAAGAGTGGGTGGGTATATATTTCTTCTAGCTGCTTCTTACATCTAAAATGTTTTCAATATGCTAGCCTATAATAAGTTCATTCTTGAGCTCTGTTTCCCAAGGTCTTGAGCATTGACTACCCACCATTTATTGCATCTCTTCCTTTCTCAACAGCATTCAGCAAAATTCTTTTCATTCATTATTTGCCATTTCATTCCTTATTCAAATCAAGCTTCATTCACATAATTAAGTTTTCTTTCACTGAAAGCTGTACAACAGTAATTTTATTTCTCTGGAGTGGGTTGGGTATTTTGGTATTTCTGCCACAAAAGTGATTCAGTGTCTTTGGTCTATAAACCACAGCATGCATCTAATACTACTATGATTACATGCTTGAAGTCATCAGCTAGTACTTCCAAAATGATATAAGATAAATTATAGGAAAGATATCATGGAAGCCACAGTACTGTAAATTAATTTAATATTTAACAATCAGTTTGTATTATAAATTACTACATACTTTAAATCAATTTGAAGAAAAATTTTTAAACATTGACGACGTAGTTTCATTCTACTCTATCAAATGCCTTTCTCTGCAGAAATAGGCTTGCAAATATTAAAACATTTATTATACTCTTAAAACATCCAAACATAAATTTTGTCACATCTTATGTCTTATAGATTTGTAATATAATTATATTTATTATATTCATGATTTTTAATTAATGTTTATATTTAAAGTTAATTTTAAGTAATTTTTTAATTCAATAATCACTGAATCAACATATCTAATGAAAAAAAATTACTTCAGTATAATTGAAATAAAGTCTCATCTTCTCTATGATGAAAAAAAAAATTCTGATACGTGTAACTAAGATTTAAGAACTGATTCAGATACAAACAATTAAGCATTCCTCTCTCAGCCTGAACCCCAGGAACTTTCATTTCCCAGACAGTGTGAGGAGTCCACGTCTGAATTCAGTCATGACTGAGGGAACCTCTGCTGATTAGGAACACTAGACTCAGCTGTGCTGCTAAGATAGAGCATTGAAAGAGAAGAATCTACAACAGCTGGTAAGTGCAATATAATGGGGCAGGGATGATGCTAGCTGGAGGAACTTGCAAGAGGGGAGAGCTTTTGGTTCAGGGTTCCAGGTCAGAGGAGAAATCTATGAAACTAGAGGTACCCCCACCCCAGGATTAGAGGTGCTGTTCTCATTTTAAAGAAAATGAATAGGCCAAGAAGAAGCCAACAATAGCACCTTACTATGGCATAGGGAAGACTGAAGTTCATCTTCAAAGAAGGAGAGTGAATTTAAAAAAAAAAAAAAAA